>JADBJO010007537.1:70104-85104 GCA_016801955.1 Conus betulinus | reverse complement strand
CAGAAACATGATAAAATGGTAATTCTGACTCAGAGCACACACACACACACACACACACACACACACACACCACACACACACACACACACCACACGAAAAACACACACACGCAGACATATACACGAGCGCGTCAACACCAGCAAACACGCACACAGTGATAAGTGGATAACGTTTATCAGTCCGAGGGAAAAAGATGTGTCTTTAGGGAGGTTTAAAAAGTCTCTAAAGAGTCCGTGTTACGCAGAGAAGAAGGCAGACCATTCTACAGAGCAGGTGTCTGGTAAGAGAAAGATCGTTGGCCTGAAGTTTTCAGGCGAGCGGAGGGAAGCCGAAGCAGACGAGAATCGTGGATGAGCGTAAGTTGCCAGACGGAACATAGAGATGAAGTAGGTCGAGAGATAGGAGGGAGCCAGATTATTCAGTGATTTGAAAACCAATAGAATATAGAAAAGTATTGTGTTCAACAATCTCAACCCATGAACATAGCGCTAACATTGATATTAAACATACTTGAGTTTTTTTTTCTTCACTAATGCACAGAACATTAAAAAAAAGTATTATGTTCAACAATCTCATCCAATGATCATAACACCAACAATGATTTTTAAACATTACTGGAGTGTTTTTTCTTCTCTCATCTCTCTCTCTCTCTCTCTCTCTCTCTCCTCTCTTTTTTTTTTTGTAAATTGTCATGTTTGTTGCGTTTATACGGATATCAAACCGCAGTCAAGGGGAGACAAGGATGGCCGTACCCTGCGGCTGTTGGCCCTTCTTCTTCTTGTCCGTGATGACCACAGTCAGACGAATCACTTCGCTGGAGTTCAGCTTGTTCACTTTGGTCTGCCCGTCCTTGTCCGGCAAGATGATAGGGGCGTTCTTCTTGTCGTGGGCGGCGGCGCATCTTGCGAAGATGGCGCTTTCTTCCGCTCCGCTTCCGGCGCAGCTTCCTGTCATGCGCACGAACCGCTTCCCGCTTCCGCTTTCTCGCTTGCGGCGATCGACGTGGCTGCACTGACTCTGTGAATGCAGACAGCGGTGAGTGAATGAGAGAGAGAGAGAGAGAGAGAGAGAGAGAGAGAGAGAGAGAGAGAGAGAGAGAGAGAGAGAGAGAGAGAGAGTTACTGAACACAATTTAGTAATCTAAACAAAGCGGGGGAAAAATACCAACCCAGCAAAGCTACATGACTATAGTGGGACGTCGTTTAAGCCTTAAAGGAAGGAGAAGAAGAAGGCAGATCTTTTTTTTTTATCAGAGTTTCTAACATACAGTAGTAGGTTCCTTTCTGCTTGCAAATATTGTTGTTTTTTACACCAATGCAGACACTGACTAGATGTGCCATTCTTTGTTAAAAGGGCATTTTGCTAACCAGAACAATCACTTGCCTAAAAGCACAAAACAAAAATACCTACCCACCCACTCACCCACCCACCCATCCACCTACCCAACCAACTAACCTACCAACCACCAACCAATCACTAATCAACAATAAAAACAAGGGAAAAAAGAAAACATATCGTTGACTTCCATGTAAAATACAAGATGTGTTGAAAGGAACACCGACCAGGAAAAAAACAAACAACAAACAAACAAAACAACAAAAAAACACGGATGAAACCTGAAATGAAGAACAGGTATGTGTGAACATCGCGGGGGGGGGGGGGGGGGGGGGGGGGGGGTTTTTGTGTTGAACTATCGCGGGGGGGGGGGGGGTGGGGGGGGGGGGGGGGGGGGGGGGGGGGGGGGGGGGGGGGGGAATCTATCTATTTTTTATCTATCTATCCATCTATCCATCGATCCATCCATCTTATATTCTCTCTCTCTCTCTCTCTCTCTCTCTCTCTCTCTGTCTAACTTTATGTTGTCTTCTTTTTGTCATCGCTTTTTTTCATGTCGTAGAAAAATACTGTCACTCTCCATTACACACACACACACACACACACACACACACACACACACACACCACACACAACACACACACACACACAGCACAGACAAACACGCGCGCGCGCGCGCGCACACATAGACACACAAATGTAGACACACACACACACACACACACACACACACACACACACACAGAGGCCCGACCGGCCGCCCGCACGCACACATGCAAGCGTTTGCGCGCACGCATGCACGCACGCGCACACACACACACACACACACACACACACACACACACACACACACACATACCCATACATACAGAACAGACACATATATCCACACATACATACATATACAGACAGACAGACAGACACATAGACACACAGAGACAGGCAGGCACACACACACACCACACACACACACACACACACACACACACACACACACACACACACACACTTCAGAGAACAGTGTGTATTTTGCTTCATAAAGAGACCATCAGGTTTTGATTTCCTGTTTCCTGACCGCCAAACGATGGCCGCAAGACAATACTCGTATGCTTATGTTTCCCCATGACATCAACACACCACTATTTTGCTTCCCTGTGATGTCAATACACCACTCTGTTGTTTTCCTATGATGTCAATACACCACTCTCTTTTGTTTCCCCATGACGTCAAGATACCACCCTGTTGTTTCCCCATGACGTCAAGACACCACTCAGTTGTTTCCCCATGACGTCAAGACACCACTCTGTTGTTTCCCCATGACGTCAAGATACCACCCCTGTTGTTTCCCCATGACGTCAAGACACCACTCTGTTGTTTCCCCATGACGTCAAGACACCACTCAGTTGTTTCCCCATGACGTCAAGACACCACCCTGTTGTTTTCCCCATGACGTCAAGACACCACTCTGTTGTTTCCCCATGACGTCAAGACACCACTCTGTTGTTTCCCCATGACGTCAAGACACCACCCTGTTGTTTCCCCATGACGTCAAGACACCACTCTGTTATTTCCCTATGACGTCAAGACACCACTCTGTTGCTTCCCCATGACGTCAAGACACCACTCTGTTGTTTTCCCCATGACGTCAAGACCCCACTCTGTATTTCTCCACCTCGTACATCCTCTCTGAGCTGTTTGCTAACGAGGCTAATCTCGTCACTCAGTTATGTGCCCATGGGAGAAGCACCACGTCAGTCTCTGTCAGTGCTCTGCCAAACTCTGCTGGCTTTTCCCACTGGCGTTGTCCCACACTGCCTCGTCTCACCACGATGTCACACTTACCATGCTAATCATCATCACCATCACCATCGTCATCATCATCATTATCGTCGTCGTTGTCGTCGTCATCGTCATCGTCATCATCTTCATCATCACCATCAGCAGCATCACCACCACCACCACCATCATCATCATCATCATCATCATCATCATCATCATCATCATCATCATCACCAACATCGTCATCATCATCATCATCATCATCATGATCGTCGTCGTCCACGTCGTCGTCGTCATCATCATCATTGTCTTTCATCATTCATCATCACCATGTATGTTATCGTCATTATTTTCTTCTTTCATCCTCATTCTAGTTGTCTTCCAACACAGTCCCTTCTTGTCAAGAGACAACGCTGTTAAAAAGTCGTTTTCACAAAACCTCTTAGAGACATACAGGGGCTAGGAAGGGAGAATTGAGGGAGGGGGAGCGTGTGTGTGTGTGTGTGTGTGTGTGTGTGTGTGTGTGTGTGTGTGTGTGCGTGCGTGCGTGCGTGCGTGCGTGCGTGCGTGCGTGCGTGCGTGCGTGCGTGCGCGCGTGAAAGACAATCACAATGAAATGGTAATGCGATAAATACAAGACAATACAGAACCATTCGTCAACAAATCTGCACATAAGAGTAGATCCTTCCAAACTGATCCGAAAACTCACAGCGAGGGCAAAGATGGAGACATGGCAATAACGTGTCAACATCATGCAAAAGGCTGAGCTGCTGTGACACATGTACTGGTCATGAAGCAGGTTATAGAGGATAGAGAAATCAGCAACAGCAGATCAATGTTATGCCAGTAACTGAACAGCCGTGGCATCGATACCGATCGTGAAGCGGTTAGTGTCATGCAAGGATCAATAACCTACTCACCCCGCCTGTGAGTCCAGCACCACACCACAGAATCGGACAGAAGAACTTGCCACCATCCCTACGTAGACTACCACTACAAACTTTCCCCCTCCACACACACACACACACACACACACACACACACACACACACACACACACACACACACACACATATACGCGCGCGCGCACGCGCGCACAAAGATTTCACACACACACACACACACACACACACACACACACACACACACACACACACACACACACACACACACATACACTGCTAGAAGAAAACAGTGCCATAAGCAGCTTTCTTTTAGCGTAATGGGCAGAGAACTGTTTCACCTGGGGAGCAAAGTTGTCTTGGTGATCCTGGGGTTGCGGGTTCGAACCTCCGCCGGGCCCTATCGGTATAGGGGGATTTTCCCTTCGGAGTTAACATTACTTCTAACTCCATTTCCCGTACAGCCCTTCGAACGAGACTATAAACCGAGTATCCGAGCGTGAACGCACGCATAACATCTTGCACACTCGTAAAATCCCATCACCAACTTTCGGAAGAAGAAGGCCAGTTTGGCCGTTGATATGGATGGACACGTTACACATAGCATGCATCTTGCCCGAAGTTGGAGTATGGCTGCCTAAATGGTGGGAATAAAGAAAAAACGGTCCCCCACACAAAGCTCCACTCCCTTCGTTGAGTAGATGGGATTCACCCTTTCCGGTCTATACCGGAGCGCCCGCAGGAGTATCAGCCTGCGTACGCAATGAAAAAAAAAACAACCACCACCTCCGTATGCTTTCTGATAAAGGACTGCCCTCTTCTTCCTAACGTCCCACCGTCCTGTCCCACCCCCACTCCCTTCCACCCTCTTCCAACCCCCACCCCCACCCCCACTTCCCGTCCCAATAGTCTGGCACCCATGCAGATTTTTAGCTGGTAATTCTTGGATGCTTTGTCCTTACTCTGGAAGAGGTACTTCTCTCCTGTGTGGGAACTCTACTCTGCAAGTTTTCACCAAACCCAGCCCTCATCTTTGAAGCCTGAGACTAGATCAGGTGAGACAACTACTAGAGTCTGTAGTGCGGTTTCAGCGTACAACGTGTGATCGACTGCAGCGAATCGACTCTGCTGTATAAAGGGAGACAATCATTTTCTAACTACAGGCCATGTTTTTGACTCTTCATAGCCGGGGGTTAACTTTGGCAACAAACTCTCTGCAAGACATACGGGTATTCTACATTCGTGCGCGTAGCTTAGGCATACAGTACATAATTCCACAGAGCTTGAAGGCGGGGAGGATGTGTGTGGGGGAAAAAATGCTTGTTTCAAGGCAAACCCAATACCGACAATGCTACTACACGAATAGCAATAATTTGGGAAACCTATGTACTCCAAGAGTTATCTACACTACGTTAAAAAAAAAAAGCTACACCGATACACTCTAGATACACGTGCTACTGGTGTAACTGATTCACCTGCGTTTTATAATAAACACACATGCTGTATTAGTTTGGCGGATCATGCTACACGTGTAGATATGGTCATCTCAGTCACAGAGGATGACTACTGGGGCGACACTAGGGGGTAAAACGGAAGTCTCGCATCATGCAACGCTAGACGGAAACGAGGCAAAGGCATTGAAGGAACATCCTCCAAGGTGTATGCTGAGGACTAATTAGATCTGTTTCGTATAATTTTCATGGGGGGAATAAAAAGACGTCTGTCTTGGCATCCTCAAAATCTGTCTCGAATTTCAACATCATTATAACGAGGAAAAGATGAAAAAAAAAAAAAAAAAGACAAAAACAAAACAAAACAAAACAACAAAAAAAAGAAACCTCACAAACGAACAAAGAAAGAAAACCGTAGTAATTTGCACTATTAGTTTTGAAAATGAAGGCCACATTTTCGTCTGGTCACATTTTGCCCTCCCCCTCTCTCTCTCTCTCTCTTTCTCGCTCTCTCTCTGTTTTCATTCTTCAAAGGAGGGCGGACCTGTCGTTGATCTAGTACTTGCAATAATGCCTTGTGCCATCGCTTCAAAGACGAGCTCCACAGTCTACAGGGACAAAACTACTGTTAGGATTCTACTCGTTAATGAAGGGGACCAGGGGCTCAATTAGAGACTAGCTACGGGGAGGCAACACGTGCAGTGCACAGCTCACGACTAGACCGCTGACGTCAGGGCTAGCACGTGCTCACCGGAGAATTCTGCAGAGGCAAAGAACTCACAAGTTTCAAAAAATGGCATGGTATTCCATTGCAGTCAAAAGTGTCATTTCACCTGTCAGCTACCGTACAATGCCTACAGCCGTCATGAATACTTCTCTGTGCATCGGTGAAAGGGGGTGGGGTGGGGGGGTGGAGGGGAGGTAAGCGTTGATTTTAACACAGGCATAATGACTAAAGGGACGCCAAACTTGGGTTGATTACGTGTATTATTAATCATATGCGGGGGCAGTCCATGTAATGAGGCATGGCGGAGGTAAACGAAGTGAGTGACGCAATATGCATGGCTCAAGCAAACCAGACAGGTTTTAGTCGTCTGTTGACGCAGAGAGAGAATGGGTGCCAACGCCTTTTTCTTTTCTTTTTTTTTTTAAAAAACCATTATTTCTTTTAACTGACACAAAATAATATTCTAACTCAAAATGTTAGTTCCAGTTAACAGTTGCATGGTAATTTACATGTGTCAGTTAAAAAAACAAACAAACAAAAAAACCGTGGCCATTCCCTCTCTGAGTTTTCAACAAACACGGTAAAGCAACAGAGAAATAGTCACAGGCGAATTCTTACCTCAGTGTCAGCACATAACCAACCTCTGAACTCGAATTCGTTCACCGGTAATCTAATTCGTGGCAAAAACTTTTTTTTTTTTTTTTTTTTTTTTGAAATCTTTGTGATTATCTTACAGGTAACTTTCCAGAAATTAGCATACGTACATACGTGAAAATGTGCAAAGACATCTTAAAAAGAAAATCATTTTCCGTTCTTCCATGTGAACCTTAGAACAACACAATGGTTATCAAACCAGAACTGTTTGGGAATATTTTCACGATATTTTCACCACTTTCACTGAACGTGGACAGCTCATGTGCGGACATTGACGCAGACACAATTCGCTAATGCAGCCATTAACTGCTCTCAGATACTGGAGTCGCATGACTGTCATCATATATTCTCCCCCATCCCTCCACAATGTAGAATCACAAAGAAGGCACGATCACCGGCAATGAAAGCAAGCAGCACTGCAGTAACAAGCGAATCTAAGATGCACAGACACAGCACAGAACGAACCAAAAGAAAGATATAGTATGGAAAAGGAGCAGAAGACAAAACAAACAAAACAAAACACAAAAAAAAGCGCAGCAGCAAAACATTTACCAGCTTTTGTCTTTGAGCGCCCAGAGAAAAGAAGTCCAAATATGAAAGATCGCAAACGCTCTGATCATTCTGATGACTGCGTCAACAGCGTTTATGATATGACTTCCACGTCAAACTGTAGAGGTCCATACATTTGGCTGACAAAATGCTGTCGCACACAGTCGCGTTTAGAGACATACGCGCAGGCGCAATGGCAGTCACGTGACACACATGCGTGATGACGATGCTATGGCAGTCACGTGACACACATGCGTGATGCGATGCTATGACAGTCACGTGACACACATGCGTGATGACGATGCTATGACAGTCACGTGACAGACATGCGTGTGACATGCGATGCTATGGCAGTCACGTGACAGACATGCGTGATGACGATGCTATGACAGTCACGTGACAGACATGGACATGCTGGTGAAGCTGTCCTGTTTGCAGGCTAGTACGCACTTTGCAGGCGAAACGCAAGGCGAGCATTTCTAATTCTGTTAACTGCGAAGCTGAAGGTGTGACACGTCATGTGCAGGTTGACGCAAGCATGCAAACAACGGAAAACATGGCCATTGCTCTGTTTTGTATGATCACATTTATCATCTCAGCGGACTTTCATTTATCAAAGCAATTTACGCTTACAGGCTGGTTTAAAAACAAACGATTTACGCGTCATACAGTTTGACGTTGTATCAGAAGACCGTTACCATAAAGATCACCACACCCACAATTCTTTTTTTTTTTCTAAACGGACGCTGTTTGTTGATTGGTCAAACGAAAAGCACGCTGATTGGTCAGACAAAAAAAAAGACGCTGATTGGTCAGTATACTTACGATGCTGCACGATGGCGAATCCCAGCTGGTGCAGCCACGAACAACGCAGGTGATGCGAAGCTGGTTGGTCTCCTCGAAGCGGAAGATCTTGAAGTACAGCTGGAACTCCTTGGCGTTCGGCTTCATGATCCACTGGCCGACTGGAGCCACTGGGCAGCTGCAAACCACGTGGGGAACCTGACCTTTCAGCAACCCGTATATAACGGTGGTGAAGCTGTTGTGTTCATGTGTACACGAAGATGATCAGTCGGTGATTTTCATTTCTAAACCTGTGTCATGAATCTATCATTTTCATCTGCAAACTACAGTGGTAAGCTGTATATGTCTATATGCGTCTCTCTATCTACACCACACAGACACACACACGCTGACATATTATATCTATATCTATATATATATATATGTATGGTACATGTGTGTGTGTGTGTGTGTGTGTGTGTGTGTGTGTGTGTGTGGTGTGTGAGAGAGAGAGAGAGAGAAGAGAGAGAGAGAGAGAGAGAGAGAGAGACAGCGTGTGTATGGGATCTCAAGCGGTGTGCCCCATTGTGAAGATGAGCTATTGAGAATGAGAGGGGTATCCGGAGGGGGTAGTACCCCCATGGGGAGTTTTGCCGCGGGGGGAACGTTGGGGAGGGGGATGGAGACGATTGGCAGATATAGACTTTTTTAATAGACGATTTTTTTATACATTGTACAAATGTGCGGAAATGTTTCTACGGTGGAGTCATGAGCCCATTTTCATCATTTTTCCTCTCTCTCTTCTGTCTGTCCGTTGTCAGCGGGATCGAGTCTTTCGAGGAAAGCTTGGACAGAATTGTCATGGTGTGACAGTCAGTTCTTAGGAACTTTCGGCATGATCAAGTTACGGTTTTTTTTTAGCATACATCTGTACGTTCTTGTATGGTACGGTGCCCTGCTTTGCTACAGGACTGAACAATGTTCCTCTCCCGACTCCACACACACAACACTTTCCACCACACACACACACACTCCTCACCACATATATATGGGGGTGTGTGTGTCTATATATATATATATGTATATCTATATCACACCACTCATATCTCTCGCTCTCTCTCTCTCTCTCTCTCTCTCTATTTACATGTGTAAATTCAAATCTTTGCCAAGTCGTTACTATATGACTGAGGAATTGTCAGCTGCACTGTTTTCTCCCACTACTTGTGTGTGTATATATATATATATGTATATATTATAGATATATAGATATATATATATATATATATATACACACACACATACATACATAGAGAGAGAGAGAGAGACAGAGAGAGAGAGAGAGAGAGAGGAGAGAGAGAGAGACAGAGACAGAGAGAAAAACCAAAATTGTGAATGCATATAATGATCCGCAAACCACAAAAACCCATGCATAGTTTTAACGTCTAAGCCCGAAAGGTGAAAGTGTGAAAATTCTGAACTTACAGACTTCATAGGTTACGGCATATTAATTTTTAACCTGCAAACTAAGATCACGAATCTACGGTCCGACAGTCTTTCGGAATAAAAAGTCTTGAGCCGCCTCTGTCTGTCTGTCTGTCTGTCTGTCTGTCTGTCTGTCTGTCTCCCTCCTCCCTCCCCCCGCTTTTCTCTCTGACTGTGTTTCTTCTTCTCTCTCTCTCTTCTCTCTTATTCTCTCCTCCTCACTCTCTCTGTCTTCCCTTTCTCTCTCTCTCTTTCTCTCTCCGATCTCCCCCCTCTCTCTCCTTTCCTCTCCCCCTCTCTCTCTCCTCCCTTTCCTCCTCCTCCTCCTTCTCCATTAGGGGTGGGGGTGGGGGTTTCGTTCTCACCCCTGGTCGTGGAAGGTGTAGGTGGTCTGGTTGCCCCCCCTCCCCGTCATCCGCTGTGCAGCTTTCAATGATCAGCGTGGCGTATGCTGCAAGCAGTCAAGGATCAGTCCACCAATCGCCCAGTCAACCAATCGATCAATCAGTTTATCACGTCAGCCATTCAGTCAGTCCAGTCAGTCACTCACCCACTCACTCATTCAGTTAATCAACCGATCGATCGATCAAATCAATGTGTCAATCATTCCATCCACTCATTCATTCGTCCATTCATCTATCCATTCATCAATTAATCAATCAATAAATCAAAATAAGTGAAGTAAATAAATCAACTGATTAAGTAACTATGTAACTCACTCACTCACTCGCTCGCCGGCTGACTAAAGAAGATAAATAAGGAGACAAATAAGTAGATAAATTCATACATCCATATCCATATACCCCATCCATCCATCCATCCATACATAAAAAGAAACTGCAGCTACTGCTGTTCCATTGCTGCTGCTGCTGCTGCTGCTACTACTACTACTATAGCTGCTGCTGCTGCTACTATTGTTGCTACGAGTGCTTCTGCTACCACCACGACAACTACTACTTCTACTGCTACTTTTACTATCACAACTGCTACTGCTACTACTACTACACATACTACTACTACCTATCATTACTACTACTACTTACTACCACTACTACCCACCACCACCACCACCACCACCACCACCACCACACCACCACCACTACAGCAGCAGCAGCAGCAACAACAAGAACAACACCACTGCTATTACCACTATGATATCACTCCTGCTATCACCGCTACTATGCTGCTGCTGCTACTACTACTACTACTACTACTACTACTATACTATTGCTGCCTCTACCACTGTGCAGCTGCTGTTGCTGCTGCTGCTGCTGCTGCTATGCTAAGTGCCCTGCGAGTGCCTGCGACTCACGGCTGTGCTCTCTGATCTTGACTTTGAGGAAGACGAGGGCCCCCACCCCCAGGGTGTCTCCGTCCCCTATCTCCCCGTCGTCACTGGACTTGTGCAGGGAGAAGACGAAGTGCGTGCCCACGCCCCGCACAGAGGCCTTGTCCAGGAACCTGATACATCACCATCCATATACGTCATCACTGGACAAAGTGAGCCCCCCACACCCCCCCCCCCCCCACCACCACCCTCTCCTTCCCCGTCAACGGCCTTACGGAGGCTTTGTCCAGAAACCTGCAGCATCATCGTCATCATCAGTGGACACCCTGAGTCACCCCCGTCCTCCCCCCCCTCTCCCACCCCCCTGCACTAAGGCCTCGTCCAACAACCTGCGACACCAACGTCATCAGTTGGCAAAGTGGGTTCTGTCCCCCCCCCCCCCCCCCCCCCCCCCCCCACACACACACCCTTGCCTCTCCGAAGGCTTTGTCCAGAAACCTGCATCATCATCATCACTGGACAAAGTGGGTACCCCCATCCCCAACCCCTCCATCCCCCCTCAGCGCCCAAACATGCCTTGTCCAGGAACCTGCAGCACCATCGTCATCACAGGACAAGAGTGGGTCACCCCTCCCAACCCCCCTCCCCTCCCCCCCGCCCCCCCCCCCCCCCCCCCCCCCAGTACCGAGGCCTTGTGTCTGGGAACCTGCAACATCATCGTCATCACTAAACAGAGGGAGACAAGCAAACAAACAAAAACAAACAAGCAAAAACAAAGAAACAAACAAACAAAGAAACAAAGGAAACAGACAAGGAAACAAACAAACAAACAAAAAACAAACAGACAAACAAGAAAAAATCACACACACCAGAAAATCTAAGCAACCCACACTGAACCTTCATTCAGAGTCTCTCTGTTTAAAAACTTTCACTTCGTCTTCGCGCGCGCGCGCGTGCGCATGCATGTTTGTGTATGTCCAGTGTGCAAGCGTGCCAGTGTGTGTCCCTCTTGTGCATAAATACTCAAGGTCTGACCACAGCGTGGGGCAAATGCGAAGGTCAGACATCTGCTAAAGTCGTAGCCACGAGACCCTCTTCTTCAATTCTCATCTTAGTTATCAATTCATTTATCCATGAGCGTTAGATCATCGGCAGTGTGGTTTCAAAAGCGGATGTGATGTAGCGTAGAAGGGACTAGTCCGCAGTGACGCCTCCTTGATGAAACAGAAACTATGCATAAATATTTTGGGAGGGAGGGAAGGGAAGAGCGAGAGAGTGGAAAGGAGAATTGGTACAAGGAGGGTCAGGGGGAGGGGGGGGGGGTGTTGAGGGTGGTGGTATATGCCAAGCGACGTTTTGACATGAAAAGATGGCTTTGTGCTCGTTGTCATCTCATCTGGCGGATGAATTAATACCGTGGTTATCCGTCCTTGTCCTTGTCGTCTCCATGCCTTTTGTGACGTGTACAACTGACTGCCTGAGGTGGGGAGGAAGCCAGGGAAACGGTGTCCCTGTCAATTCTGTATGATGGAGTGAGAACTACAGAGAAACACAGCCCCGTCAATTCTGCATGATGGAGTGAGAACTACAGAGAAACAGAGCCCCCGTCAATTCTGTATGACGGACTGAGAAACTACAGAGAAACACAGCCCGTCAATTCTGTATGATGGAGTGAGAACTACAGAGAAACACAGCCCCGTCAATTCTGTATGATGGAGTGAGAACTACAGAGAAACACAGCCCCGTTAATTCTGTATGACGGACTGAGAACTACAGAGAAACAGAGCCCCCGTCAATTCTGTATGACGGACTGAGAACTACAGAGAAACAGAGCCCCGTCAATTCTGTATGACGGACTGAGAACTACAGAGAAACAGAGCCCCCGTCAATTCTGTATGACGGACTGAGAACTACTACAGAGAAACAGAGCCCCCCGTCAATTCTGAATGAGAACTGATCCCTAACTCTGTCAGCGCGTTCCTTCCCCGTCCCTTTGGTTTTTCTGTGACTTTACAACAGGGATGGGGATCCTCCCTTCTCCATCCCCATTACCTGTGTACCCTGCCCCCCTCCCCCTCCTCCCGCCCCCCCCCCCCTCCCCCGTCCTCCTGCAGACGTACCCCTCTTCCAGCGGGGCCGTGAAGACGCTCTTCATGACGTTGACGGGGTTGTGTTCTTCTCCACGGCGCAGATGAAGGTGACGATCTCGTCCAGACTGACGTACACTCGGTCATAGTACTGCACCCCCTACCAGTTTCCGGTGTGTAGATGTCGAACCCGTGCTGTACCATGGACAATGTACCATGACGTCATCATCATCATCGTCGTCATCATCGTCATCATCATCAACATCGTCGTCATCATCATCGTCATCATCGTTGTCGTCGTCGTCATCATCACATCATCATCATTATCATCATCATTATTCTATACTATCATCATCATCATCATCGTCATCGTCATCATCAAAATCATCAGCAACAACAACAACAATATTAACAGCAGAACAATAAGAACAACAACGACAACGACGACAGCACTAACAACATCAGAATCAATAACAAAAGCAACAAAAAACAATAACATCAACACCACCACCACCACCACCACCAAAATGAATATCAACAACGACGACGACGACGACAAATATACGAACAACAACAGCAACGACGACGACAAGTATATCAACCGCAACAGCAACAACGTGGTGAAACAGTCGTCGTACCTTACACCAGTTTCTGCGTTCAAGGGTCAAACTGGTGATGAGGGAAGAGGGGAAGAAACGTGTGAAAAGCACGAAGAAGAAATACAGAGAATCGAACGAAAAAGTTGTTGAAGAAAGAGGACGAAAAAGAAGTAGAAAGAATAGAATGAAAAAAGGAGGAGTAAAAGGATTAGTTGTGGAAGGGAAAGGACAAAGAAAGGTATGTGAAAAAGGACAAACTGTCAGAAGAGAAAGCTTGGCTGTGTCTGGAGTGGCACTGTCTTCATCTGTCCGTGGGCAGGGGCGGTTCGGTCTGTGGGGTGTGCTCGGCAGCTGGAGGGTGGTGTTTTTCGCCGGTGGGCTCTGCAGTCATGAAACACGGGCTGGTACACCCATGGGGATGCTACTTTAAGGCTGTTAATGAGTTGCATCCCGTAGTCTGATTTACCTCTGTTCAGGAGCAGTTATGTCCCTTGATATCTTAATGGAGTGTCCTGCGCGTGCCTGTACCCATCGTCAACACAACGCAGGCCTCCAAGGGCGGTACAGGACTGCTCAAAGGGCAGGTGAAGACAGTGCTTCTCTGGGTCCTCCCCAGCACCTTCGGGTGTTAAAAGGACAAACTATCAGAAGGAAAAGGCCGACAAAGAAGAAGGAAAAAAGGCCGCAGAAGAAGCAGAAGGAAACGATGAAGAAGAGCAGGAACGAAAGAACGAAACA
The DNA here is from genome assembly GCA_016801955.1 of Conus betulinus. Lineage (NCBI taxonomy): Eukaryota > Metazoa > Mollusca > Gastropoda > Neogastropoda > Conidae > Conus > Conus betulinus. Next base: position 70,730 of record JADBJO010007537.1, on the reverse strand, counting down.
GAAGTAGAAGGCAGAAGATTAAAAAGAAGTAGGAAGAATATGACGAAAACGTAGAAGATGGAAAAGACAGAAAGTATACAGAAAAAGAACGACGAATTAGACAGAGCCAGACAAGAAAGTAGAGGGGAAAAAGATGACAAAGTAGACAGCAAAAGACGACAAAGTAGAACTAAAAAAAAACGAACCAGATACAAAAAAAGGACAACAAAATGGAGGGGAAAGTACAACATCGGGGGAAAAGGATAACGAACTAAGCAGCAGAATAGGTTAACAAAGTAGAAGGAAAAAGGACAACGAACCAGACAGAATAGATCAACAAAGAAGGAAAAGGACAACAAACTAGGCAGAGTAGGTTAACAAAGTAGAAGGAAAAAGGACAACAAACTAGACAGAATAGGTTAACAAAGTAGAAGGAAAAGGACAACAAAATAGGCAGAGTAGGTTAACAAAGTAGAAGGAAAAGGACAACAAACTAGGCAGAGTAGGTTAACAAAGTAGAAGGAAAAGACAACAAAACAAAATAGGTTAACAAAGTAGAAGGGAAAAGGACAACAAACTAGGCAGAGTAGGTTAACAAAGTAGAAGGAAAAGGACAGGACACAAACTAGGCAGAGTAGGTTAACAAA
>JADBJO010007537.1:49774-54774 GCA_016801955.1 Conus betulinus | reverse complement strand
AAACCAGATCCGTAAATTTTCATTGATTTCAAGTGAAAGCGTTAAGTCATCGTGAACATATCATTCCAGTGATAAAATGTCTGAGATTCAGCAGTGCTGTTGCTGCTACACAATTTCCTGCGCTTTACCTGGACATCGACCTTCAACCCTGTTATCTAAAGAAAAGAAAAATCCCACTAGAATCAAAGAACGATGGCGACTGGACTCGAACACGTGCGGGGAGACCTATCGCCTGAACCAGTCGGTGTGACTGCTTGGATGCCTTGTACGGCCTCTGATTTCCACTGATGACAACTGTTTTACGTGAGATGATTGTGAAGTCCCTGACACAAACAAACAAACAAACAAACAAAGAAGCCATCTACTGGTCACAGGTTCACCACAATCACTATGTTTCACAGATTATGTGCAATATCACCCCCCTATCGTTTTCTGCCCACCCCCCCCCCCCTCCCCCCCCCCCCCCCCCCCCCCCCCCCCACCCACGCACACACACACAAAAGAAGAACCATCAGATTAAAACTAGTTTTATATTGGTCATGGCACTGCCTTACAACATCAAAGCTCAAGAAAGCTTAATTAAGGACTGAGAGAATAGAACAACTAATGCAACACAACAACACTGAAAAATGGTGAGAGGCGTACATTACAGAGTCATATTACATCATAGAAAATAAAAAAACATACATGCAAACACAAACACAAACAACACAAACAAAACACAAACAAACAAACAAACAAAAACCGTCGCCGCGGGGGATTCGAACCTGTGCAAGGAGACCCTATTGGATTTCAAGTCCAACGCCATAACCACTCGGCCACGACGACTTGTGAAAGTGGATGTGTATGATGAGCTGTGGAGGTTCAGGTGTATGTTACAGTGTGCTGATACGTGTGTGATGTAGCTTCTATAGAAAGAACACAAGATCTGCTGAAAATAACATTGTTCGTGTACAGGATTCGAACCTCTCTCTCTCTCTCTCTCCCCAATAGATCTTCTAGTCTCTCTCGGGCTTGTTCGCACGTGTCAGCGCACGCTCTCTCCCTTTGATTGATTGATTGATTAATTGATGTGTGTGTGTGTGTGTGTGGGTGTGTGCTGGTGTGTGTGTGTGTGTGTGTGGTGTGTGTGAACACTGTGTGTGTGTGTGTGTGGTGTGTGTGTGTGTACTCTCGTGCGTGGCCGTGTGTGTGTGTGTGTATGTCTGTGTGTGTGTGTGTGTGTGTGTGTGTGTGTGTGTGTGTGTGTGTGTGTGTGTGTGTGTGCGTGCGTGCGTGCGTATGCGTGTGCGTGTGCGTGTGTGTGTGTGTGTGTGTTTGTCTGCGTTCGCGCGCGCGCGCGCGCGTTTATGTGTGTGGAGTGACTTGGCCCATATGAAAAAAGGGATATTCTTACTTATCTGTTTGCACTTGGGATTAACGATTATGTGACTGAATCAATCAAACAAGCAGTTAAACAACACCGCAAAATCTCTCTCTCTGTGTGCGTTTCTGTCTGTCTCTGTCTGTCTGTCTGTCTCACGCTCTTAACATTTGATCTGCCCCTGCACCCTCTGTCTTATTTACCCTGGTTGTCATGTTTGTATGTTCTCTCTACACCTCATATGAATCTTTCAGGTACATCTGATACACGTCTCTGACTCATGAATGAATCTGTCATGTCTCCACACCCTCTCTCTCTCTCTCTCTCTCACAACTCTGTGCGTCTGTCTGTCCCCCCCCCCCCCCCCCCCACCCCCACACACAAGAAGAACCATCAGATTAAAACTATTTTTGTATTGGTAATGGCATTGCCTTACAACATCAAAACTCAAGAAAGCTTAAGGACTGAGAGAATAGAACAACAAGAACAACAACAACAACAATAACAACAGAAAAAATGGTTAGGGGCGTACATTACAGAGTCAAAGTACATCATAGAAATTAAAAAAAAAAAAAAAAAAAAACCGTCGCCGACAGGATTCGAACTTGCGCAGGGAGACCCTATTGGATTTCAAGTCCAACGCCATAACCACTCGGCCACGACGACTTGTGAAAGTGGATGTGTATGATGAGCTGTGGAGGTTCAGGGTGTATGTTACAGTGTGCTGATACCTGTGTGATGTAAGGTCTATAGACAGAACACAAGATCTGCTGAAAATACATTGTGTACTCTCTCTCTCTCTCTCTCTCTCTCTCTCTCTCTCTCTCTCTCTCTCTCTCTCTCGCTCGCTCTCTCCCCCCTTCTCTCGCACTCTCCCCCCCGCTCTCTCTCTCTCCCTGATTGATCCCCCCCTCTCTCCTCTCTCTCTCGGGCTTGTTCGCACGTGTCAGCGCATGCTCTCTCTCCCTTTGATTGATTGATTGATTAATTGATAGTGTGTGTGTGTGTGTGTGTGTGTGTGTGTGTGTGTGTGTGTGTGTGTGTGTGTGTGTGTGTTGTGTGTGTGTGTGTGTGCGTGCGTGCGTGCGTGCGTGCGTGTGCGTGTGCGTGCGTGCGTGCGCGCACGCGCGGTGTGTGTGTGTGTGTGTGTGTGTGTGTGTGTGTGTGTGTGTGTGCGTGTGCGCGTGCGTGTGCGTATGCGTGTGCGTGTGTCTGTGTGTGTGTGTCTGTGTGCGCGTGCGCGCGCGCGTTCATGTGTGTGGAGTGACTTGGCCCATATGAAAAAAGGGATATTCTTACTTATCTGTTGCACTTAGGATTAAAGATTATCAATGAATCAATCAAGCAAGCAGTTAAACAACTAAAAAAATCTCTCTCTCTCTGTCTTTCTGTCTGTCTCTGTCTGTCTGTCTCACTCTCTTAACATTTATCTACCCTGCACCCTCTGTCTCTTACCCTGGTTGTTTGTCTGTCTGTCTGTCTGTCTGCCTCTTTTTCTTTCAGGTGCAGACGGAAACACGGTCACACACACACACACACACACACACACACACACACACACACACACACACACACACACACACACACACACACGAATCGTCATCGACAGGATGGGGTGACCCCAATAGTTTCTAGTTAATCGCTCAGTCACGACAACTACAATGGCGTTACGGTCGTTGATTTCCAGTTATTTGTACAGAGGTAAAACAAAACAGAACAGCAACAACAACAAAAACAAAAAAAAACAACAACAAAAGCAACAAAAAAAAAAAAACGTCGCCGACAGGATTCGAACCTGTGCAGGGAGACCCTATTGGATTTCGAGTCCAACGCCTTAACCACTCGGCCACGACGACTTACGACAAAAGTGAATTTTGAGATGATCTGAACTGCGTGTTTAACAGCTCACGTCTTCTACGTAATGTAGTACCCTCCCTCCCCTCTGCCCCATTCCCGTTTCTCCCTTATTTCTCTATTTTCCTCACTATTAGTTGTCTACAGCCCTGTCTGTCTGTCTGTCTGCTTGTTCTTCTGTCTGTCGAACCCTCTGTTTGCTTGTCTCTTCGTCTGTCTGACTCTGTGTCTTTCTGTCTGCCTGATAATCTGCTTGTCTCCTCTCTCTCTCTCTCTCTCTCTCTCTCTCTCTCTCTCTCTCTCTCTCTCTCTCTCTCTCTCTCTCCTCCTCCCCCCTCCCTCCTCTCTCTCTCTCTCTCTCTCTCTCTCTCTCTCTCTCTCTCTCTCTCTCTCTCTCTCTCTCTCTCTCTCTCCTCTCAACAGACAATGATATCGAATCCTCATACAATATACACACAGACAGACATTATTGCACACGCCTATCTGTCTGTCTGGCTGTCTGTCTGTCTTTTTCCATCTGTCTCTCTATGTCTCCGTCTCTGTCTGTCTGTCTGTCTGCCTGTCCGTCTGTCTGTCTGCCCGTCCGTCTGCCTGCCTGCCTGTTTGTCTCTCGGGCTGGCTGGCTGACTGCCTCTCTGTGTATGTATCAGTCTGTCTGTTTGTCTCTCTAATACAGACACACAGCACTTTTAGACATACAGACCTCCCATCCTTTATTTCCCACATAGTCTCACACACACACACACACACACACACACACACACACACACACACACACACACACACACACACACACACACACACACACGCACACACACAAGCCCCATTTCGCATGAATACAGCGGATTTACAAGGAACTGAGAAGGAAAGGGAGAGAATCAGACTACAATACTAGTTATGTAATAACTCAAAAAATCGTTTTGTTTACGAACATTTCAGCTAAAGAAAGACGAAGAATGACAAGGAGGAGAGGGGTGAAAAACAAACGTAGTAAACACAGAGTAAGTTTTTCAAATCATGTAAAAAAAAAAAAAAAAAAAAAAAGGAAAAAAATCTTCACAGACAGGATTGGAACCAGCGCAGGTAGACTCTAGATCTATTGGATTTCTAGTCCAACGCTATAACCACTCGGCCACGACGAGCCAAACGCGCTAACACAGTAAAACTAGTTTGGTAATAATTTTGATGATCGTGTTGTTGTTTATAAACATTTAAACTAGAAGAAGACAAAGACCAGGCAGGGGAGGGGAGGGGATGGAAACAAACGTGGTAAACAGAGAGTAACTTATCAAATCATGTAAGTTAAGAAGAAAAAAAAAATCGTCGCCGACAGGATTCGAACCTGCGCAGGGATACCCTATTGGATTTCAAGTCCAACGCCTTAACCACTCGGCCACGACGACTTACAAAGGAGTGTGTTTATGGACGAGCTGTGAATGTTCAGGGTGCATGTCACAAGAGCTGTGTTGTGTCTGTGTGGTGTAAGGTCTGTAGGGTGGACGTGGAGAATGCCATTTTTGGTAACATGTGTACTCTCTCTCTCTCTCTCTCTCACACACACACCAGACACGCGCGCGCGCGCGCGCGCGCTCAGTGCCACAAATATTACACACGCACACAGACACACGCAGAGACACACCACACACACACACACACACACACATACACACACACACACACTTCTATTATGCACCATATGGATACATTGAAATCTATGTAAACATCTGAGCCTGATACAGCATATCGATAAGCGAAACTGTCTTGCCCCGAATTGAAAAAAAAA
>JADBJO010007537.1:42500-45000 GCA_016801955.1 Conus betulinus | reverse complement strand
TAATGAACATTGAGGATAAATGATTCAAATGATAATGATGACTGATTATCAATATTGATCAGTGGCCTCTATGATTAGGGATTCATGATTGATTACGATCGACGGAATATCAGTGGACAATTATTTTGACGGTCGAAAATGCTAAGGCTTAACTATTGGTGCGTGCTCCTATTGATATCCTGTTGATTAATTTTCAACAATTTATTGTTGGCCTGCCTTCATTCGAATGTTGATGTGCGTGGTACTACGAATTGTGTGAATGGTATATCTATTTTGCTATCCCCTTGAATGAAATGAACATGCATATATGTTTATTCAATAAAATGTCAAAAAACTCAAGAAAGCTTAAGGACTTAGAGAATAGAACAACAAGAACAACAACAATAACAACAACAACAAAAAAAAAAAACGATGAGGGGCGCGTACATTACAGAGTCAAATTACATCATAGAAATTAAATTAAAAAAAAACAAAAAAAAAACAAACAAAACAAACAAAAAAAAAAACCCGTCGCCGACAGGATTCGAACCTGCGCAGGGAGACCCTATTGGATTTCAAGTCCAACGCCTTAACCACTCGGCCACGACGACTTGTGAAAGTGGATGTGTATGATGAGCTGTGGGAGGTTTAGGGTGTATGTTACAGTGTGCGTGATACCTGTGTGATGTAAGGTCTATAGAAAGAACACAAGATCTGCTGAAAATAACATTGTGTACTCTCTCTCTCTCTCTCTCTGGCTTGTTCGCACGTGTCCGCGCATGCTCTCTCCCTTTGATTGATTTGAGAGAGAGAGAGGAGAGAGACTTCTCCCCCCCGGGAGAGGAGATGAGAGAGCTTGTTCGCAGGAGAGATTGAGAGAGAGAGAGAGAGAGTAGTGTGTGAGGTGTGTGTGTGTGTGTGTGTGTGTGTGTGTGTGTGTGCGTGTGTGCGTGTGTGCGTGCGTGTGGTGTGGTGCGTGCGTGCGTGTGTGCGTGCGTGCGTGCGTGCGTGCGTGCGTGCGTGCGTGCGTGCGTGTGTGCGCGCGCGCGCGCGCGCGCGCGTGTGTGTGTGTGTGTGTGTGTGTGTGTGTGTGTGTGTGTGTGTGTGCGTGTGTGTGTGTGGAGTGACTTGGCCATGTGGAAAAAAGGGATATTCTTAGTTAACTGTTGCACCTGGGCATTAAAATTATCAATGAATCAATCAAGCAAGTAGTTAATCAATCAAAAAATCTCTCTCTGTGTCTTTCTGTCTGTCTCTGTCTCTGTCTGTCTGTTTCACTCTCTTAACATTTATCTGCCCCTGCACCCTCTTTCTCCTACCCTGGTTGTTTGTCTGTCTGTCTGTCTGCCTCTTTTTCTTTTCAGGTGCAGACGGAAACACGTCCAGACACACACACACACACACACACACACACACACACACACACACACACACACACACACGATCGTCATCGACAGGATGGGGTGACCCCAATAGTTTCTAGTTAATCGCTCAGTCACGACAACTACAATGGCGTTACAGTCGTTGATTTCCAGTTATTTGTACAAAGGTAAAACAAAACACAACAAAAAAAAAGAATAAAAACAACACAAAAGCAACAATAACAACCAGAAAAAAAAAAAAAAAAACGTCGCGCCGACAGGATTCGAACCTGTGCAGGGAGACCCTATTGGATTTCGAGTCCAACGCCTTAACCACTCGGCCACGACGACTTACGACAAAAGTGAATTTGAGATGATCTGAACTGCGTGTTTAACAGCTCACGTCTTCTACATAATAATGTAGTACCCTCCTTCCCCTCTGCCCCATTCCCGTTTCTCCCTTATTTCTCTATTTTCCTTACTATTATTTGTCTACAGCCCTGTCTGTCTGTCTGCTTGTTTTTCTGTCTGTCGAACCCTCTGTTTGCTTGTTGTCTCTTTGTCTATCTGACGCTATGTCATTCTGTCTGCCTGTTAAAAATCTGCCTCTCTCTCTCCCCCCCCCCCCCCTCCCCTCCTCTCTCTCTCTCTCTCTCTCAAGTACAGGCAACAATATCGAATCCTCATACAATATACACACAGACAGAAATTACTGCACACGTCTGCACGCGCGCACCCACTATCCACACAGCCACCCACTCCCAACTAATGAATCCTATACATACATTAACATGAGTGTAAGTGTCTCAATCTGATGTGATAAGGCAGACGAGTGACACTGTTTTGCTTTCAACAAAATAAAACTCATTTACACCACCACCAACAAAATTTAGAGAAAAAAAAAAAAAAATCGTCGACAGGATTCGAACCTGTGCGGGGAGACCCCCATAGATTTCTAGTCTATCGCCTTAACCACTCGGCCACGACGACTTCAACGGTCTACAGGTCACTGACTTCCTGTAATATAACTTCCAGTGACAACAACAGTTCCCATGATGTCATTCACCGTTGAGTGATGGTGACACACACACACACGCACGCTCACACACACGCACGCACGCACGCACGCACGCACGCACACACACACACGCGCGCGCGCG
>JADBJO010007537.1:37500-40000 GCA_016801955.1 Conus betulinus | reverse complement strand
TGAAATATCAGTGTTTTACCCTGCCGCGGTAAGATTTCTCTTCTTCTACCTTCCGTTGGTCTAATCATTACAGTATTGACGACACTATGGACAGTTAATCTAATCATTACAGTATTGACGACACTGTTGACAGTTATTCTAATCACTACAGCATTGACGACACTATGGACAGTTATCATTACAGTATTGACGACACTTGACAGTTAATCTAATCATTACAGTATTGACGACACTATCAGTTAAAACTAATCATTACAGTATTGACGACACTATTGACAGTTAATCTAATCATTACAGCATTGATGACACTATTGGCAGTTAATCTATCATTACAGTATTGATGACACTGTGACAGTTAATCTAATCATTACAGTATTGACGACACTATGGACAGTCTAATCATGACAGTATTGACGACACTATGGACAGTCTAATCATGACAGTATTGACGACACTATGGACAGTCTAATCATGACAGTATTGATGACAATATGGACAGTCTAATCATGACAGTATTGATGACAATATGGACAGTCTAATCATGACAGTATTGATGACAATATGGACAGTTAATCTAATCATGACGGTATTGATGACACTATGGACAGTCTAATCATGACAGTATTGACGACACTATGGACAGTCTAATCACAGTATTGACGACACTAGGACAGTCCAATCATGACAGTATTGACGACACTATGGACAGTCTAATCATGACAGTATTGACGACAATATGGACAATTAAATCATTACAGCATTGATGACACTATGGGCAGTTGATCTCATCATTGCAGTACTGACGACACTACGGACAGTTAGTCTAATCATTACAGTATGGACGAAACTATCGACAGTTCTTTGTATAAAAACAAAACATTTGTGCTACTTTTGTAAGGATGATGAGTTGTTCAAGATTAAAAAAAAAAATCAAGGAAAAAGATCAAGTGTTTAGGTACGTGTGTGGGCGGGGTGGGCGGGGGAGGGGGGGGGGAAGGGGGCAAGGGGAGGAAGGTTACGGTGGGTGGGTGGCAGCGCTGAAGGAGACAGCGGGAAGGGAGTGGGGACGTGATAAAAATTGGCTTACGCTGAGAATGCTTTCTACATTATTCCTTGAAAAAAAGACAGACAGAACACACACACACACACACACACACACACTGAAAAATACCACATGCACACAAGGAAAAAAATAAAACGTCGCCGACAGGATTCGAACCTGCGCAGGAAGACCCTATTGGATTTCAAGTCCAACGCCTTAACCACTCGGCCACGACGACCCGTGACAGCAGGGTGTGTAGGATGAGCTGTGAGTGTTGAGGGTGGAAGTGACAGTGTGCTGGTAAGGTGTGTAGGTGTATAGGATGAACGCTGGGACCACAGTGTTTGTAAGTTTGTTAACACACACTGCACTCTGTCTACCTGTGCTTGATATACCCACCTGTACATGTACACATGCGCGTGCACACACACACACACACACACACACACACACACACACACACACACACACACACATGTACACATGCGACATGCGAGCGCACACACACACACACACACACACACACACACACACACACACATACACACACACACACACAAACACGAATATGCATACGCATACACATGCCCACACGAGCTTATTTATGTGTATATATATATGTACACACACACGCGCGCGCGCGCTGCGTACGCCAGAACACAACACACACACACACACACACACACACACACGCACACACGCGCACGCACGCAAACACGCATATGCACACGCACGCACATGCCCACACAAGCTTATATATGTCACTCTCTCTCTCTCACACTCTCTCTCTCTCTCTCTCTCTCTCACTCTCTCTCTCTCTCTATATATACATGTCCACACACACACGAGCGCGCGCGCTCGCCAGCACGACGCACGCACACACACACACACAGACAGACACACACAGGAGAGAGAGAGAGAGAGAGAGAGAGAGAGAGAGAGAGAGAGAGAGAGAGACAGACAGACAGACAGAGACAGACAGACAGACAGACAGAGACAGACAGAGACAGAGACAGAGACAAAACTGTGTTACAAACATATAAGTGCCAAAGTTCCTCCTACGAAGCTCACGGCACAAATACCTTCACACACTGTCACACACACTCTAACATTCACAGCTCATCATACACTTCACTGTTTCACAAGTCGTCGTGGCCGAGTGGTTATGGCGTTGGACTCGAAATCCAATAGGGTCTCCCTGCGCAGGTTCGAATCCTGTCGGCGACGTTGTCACTTTTTTTTAAAAAAACTTTTGTTTTTACACATTCGACTTCTATTGTTTTTATGCGTTTCCCAGATATTGAACCTCACTATCACTCTTCTCTTGTCTTTGAACTTAGATTTTTGTATTCGTTTTCTTTTTTTTCCCTGCCCTTTTTTGTTCTCTGCTGCATTTCTAAGCATTATGTAAGAATATAGGAGTTATATGGTGTGTGTGTGTGTGTGTGTGTGTGTGTG
>JADBJO010007537.1:22500-27500 GCA_016801955.1 Conus betulinus | reverse complement strand
GGTTCCTCTCGAATAGAGCCAGAACTGGTGGTATTAACATGTCTGCTTGGAACCACCTGGCATACACCTGGATGGGTAGATGAAAGGAAGAAGGAAAATCAACTTTCAGACACAATCAAAATTCACAAAACAATCTAACTGTGCCTGTCTATGAATATTAGACTCCTTAAGCAAGGCCTTTGCGCATTATTTTTTGGTGTGCAGCCTGTACGTGCGTTTTTCTTATCGTCTTCCACCTTCACTTGCCTACTTTTCCGAACGGTGGCAGGCACGCGTTCATACATTGGTCTTTGGTTTGAAATGGTATCTATGTGCATGCGTTCATGCACTGGTCTTTGGCTTGACGCCATACCCCGCAGGGCTGGAAGGAACTGAGTCTGCGCGGAGGTTCACACTGGAAGGAAATCTCTTTCAGCCTGGCTGTCTTGATCTGGTGTCGCACCATGGACCTCGAGACATGATACCTAATACCTAATGCCTAATACCTAATACCTAATACCCCGATTTCTCAGCAAAACACAATGTCAGTCCCCGACTCTTCAATCACATACACTGTAATTCTCTGAGTTCAGCAGCAAAACACATTGCAATTCCCTGAGTTCTCAGCAAAACACACTGTAGATCCCTGATTCCTCAGTCAAATACACTGTAATTCTCTGATTCCTCAGCCAAACACGCTGTAATTCCCTGATTCCTCAGCAGCCAAACACACCGTAATTCTCTGATTCCTCAGCCAAACACGCTGTAATTCCCTGATTCCTCAGCCAAACACGCTGTAATTCCCTGATTCCTCAGCCAAAACACACTGTAATTCTCTGATTCCTCAGCCAAACACGCTGTAATTCTCTGATTCCTCAGCCAAACACAGCCAAACACGCTGTAATTCTCTGATTCCTCAGCCAAACACGCTGTAATTCCCTGATTCCTCAGCCCAAACACACTGTAATTCTCTGATTCCTCAGCCAAAACACGCTGTAATTCCCTGATTCCTCAGCCAAACACGCTGTAATTCCCTGATTCCTCAGCCAAACACGCTGTAATTCCCTGATTCCTCAGCCAAACACACTGTAATTCTCTGATTCCTCAGCCAAACACGCTGTAATTCCCTGATTCCTCAGCCAAACACGCTGTAATTCTCTGATTCCTCAGCCAAACACAGCCAAACACGCTGTAATTCCCTGATTCCTCAGCCAAACACGCTGTAATTCCCTGATTCCTCAGCCAAACACAATGCAATTCCCTGTGTTCTCAAGCACACACACTGACATATGTATGCGGCGCCACGCTCGCGTTCCTCACTTAACGACTCCGTCAAACTACAAAGTATCCCTGATGATACCCCCTCCCCCCCCTCCGTCCCCTGTTACTTTGCGCCCCCCCCCCCCCCCCCCTCTCCTCCTTCCACCAAATTTGTCTTCCTGATGTCTACTATATCCATGTTACATGACGCTTATGAGTTATTAGACACTACCCCGAGTCATCTGGATGTACAGAGGGGAAAACAGTACAAAGGAATGCTTCTTCCGTAGAGTTTGATGTACGATTCTCTCGCCGTACTCTGCAGAAGACTTTAATGTACAATCTTACACAGCCTTCAGGTAAGGTGAGGTAATGTTGCTTACAGTCCTGCCGACCGCAAAGGGCCATATCAGAGCCGTCACCCCGTTGAAGAACACAGCTTTCAGCAGAGGACTTTGATGAACAATTCTCAGACTATTTCATGCAAAAGATGTGACCAGTTTATTCCATTTTATTTTCGTTATATGTTTTATGCACATGAGACATTCAACCTCTGCCCCCCCCCCCCCCCCCCCCCCCCCCCCCCCCCACCCCCCACTTTCCCAGCTTTTCGTGGGACTCCCAGCCTATCTTTTCTTCCATCGTCTCTATGCTCCCCTTTCCCTTTTTTCTCTGTTCTTATGTTGTGCTCACTGTAACAATGATAATAATAATAGTAACAATGACAACAAAAATAATAATAACAACAACAATGTCAACAACAACAAAATAATAATAATAATACATTTCACCCCCTCTGGATTTTTCCTCTACATTAAGTGAATGAATTATCATAGCAGCACTGAAGGGGTTTTTATGGTTGCTCTGGTGTCCATGGGTTTTGTTGCTCATCATTACAAATGTCTCTTGCGAGTTTTTTTTTTTTTTCGCAAATGAAAACAGACATGTAAGGTTTTTAATGGTATTGTGTCTATGGAGTTTAGCAGTTAGTCTGGGTTTTTAGGCTGTTCAGCAGTGTCGTGGTATATGCTTGCATTCCATCTTTTGACATTGTAATTGAAAGTATGGATTGTCAGGCTGCTCTATGCTTGCTCAATACAATAATTTAACGACGCCATTATTAGTGCTCCTCTATTCATTAAACATGGTAGTTGGTGTGTGTGTGTGTGTGTGTGTGTGTGTGTGTGTGTGTGTGTGTGTGTGTGTGTGTGTGTGTGTGTGTGTGTGTGTGTTAGCAGAAAAGTCTTACAAACAATTTACTCAGACTATTTCCTGCAAAAGAAGAAAAACTGTTTTTTTTTTTTTCTCTTATCTTTCTTTTTTTTTTCTTTGGTGCGTATGAGACATTGAACTACCCTCGTTTTCCCTCATTTTTTTTTCAGCTTTTCGTGGAACTTCCAGCCTCTTCACGGTGTGCGTGCGTGCGTGCGTGCGTGCATGTGTGTATGTGTGTGTGCGTGTGTGTGTGTGTGTGTGTGTGTGTGTGTGTGTGTGTGTGTGTGTGTGTGTGTGTTCGACCGATAACATTTCTCACTGTCTGATTCACACTGGATGTTTACCAATCAAAACAACGACAACAACAGCATGATCATCACGCCAGTCATTCAAACAGAAGGTGATTGTAAATCATTCACCCACAGTTTGACAACTAGCTTTTCACTTGCAAATACTGTTCAGATATTACTTGTAAGGCCGACAATATTGCAGTTAATTACGCTACATTCTAGCTATTGAAAGAATGTGATTGACTGCTTTTTTTTTTTTTTTTTTTTTTTTTTTTTTTTTTTTTTAACATATTGAAATCTTTTCTTTGGAGGTCAAACGTAACATCAATCAATCAGTTTTAGCAGCGTCTTGCAGGTATATTTTTCTGTTTATTTCCAAAATCGTTAGCGGCAGACACTCGTAAAAGACACATTCCGTACAATCAATCTTTTTAACACTGCTATCAAACTCACTGATGTCCAAGAATTTGTTTGCTCTGAGAAATATCTATAGGACACACGTTGTGATTTATCTTCCATTGTAGCTCACGCAGTTTGATTTCCTTGGCGATTTTCTAGGTATCAACTTTACATTTTTATCTATAATTTAGCAGCCGTTCTGCGTCATATGTGATTAGCACGAAGTAAGCTTTTTAGCAGGTTGATTTCTTTCCGTTATCTATTTCTTTGGGTTTTACGTTAAACAAACTTGCTTCTTAGCAAATTCTGAATTTAGAGCAAAAAACGATATTACTACACATTTTTTTTTTTTTCAATTTACGATTTCTAAATGTAATAAGACACACTCAATTTGAAATGAAAGGTATAAATAACAAGTAATAAAATAAAACTACTTTCCTTCGCTTTTAACCTAACACTTTCCAGTATTGAAAGGTACTTGCAAATATGATGCTTTTGTTCAATTCAGAAAAATTCCGATTTTTTTTTTCAAGTTTGAGGTAATAAATGTACTAAAGTCACTAAATGAAAGATGATTTCTAAGAAAATACATATGAATTAAGAATATTAAAGTAAAATGGCTTCATATTAGATCGGTTCACAGAATTACTAACACCAATATCTTTCTGAAAAAAAAATAACATGGTTGATGGATGGAAGAGAAAGAAGATGTGTGCCCGTTTTGCCAGCGTGAGAGAGACAATATTCAGCAACCCTTTTTTTTGAAAGCGTCAATGCGTAAAGTCATTTCTGGCCACAATTAGTGCAAACTCTCAGTGAACAATGTAACCTGCCACTTGATCCCACACCGGGGGCCAGAAAAGCTCAGTTGGTAGAGCGCCGGACTCGTAATCCAAGGGTTGCGGGTTCGAATCTCCGCCGCGACGTTTCGGTACAGGGGGATTTTTCCCTCGGAGTTAACATTGGTTCTGACCCCATTCCCCTTACAGTCCTTCGAATGAGGCTATAAACCGAGGTTCCCTGTGTGAACACACGCATACCATCTTGCACACACAGCATGCACCTTCCCCGAAAATGGAGTACGGCTGCCTTAACGGTGGGATACAAAACGGTCATGCACACAAAACTCCACTCCCTTTGCTGGATAGATAGGATTAATCCTTGCCTGTCCATGTAGGGAGTGTCTGCAGGAGTATCAGCCTGCGCATGCAGAAGAAGAAGAAGATCCCACACAGGTGTTACACGTGCTGTAATATGAACCACATCATGCCAAAACGGAGTCCAGCCATACCTTTTGTATATGATAATTACGCGCATGCGTGCACGGCTTTCCTTGCCCATGCAGTCCAGCCTGAGGTACATTTCATAACAGTTATCGCTGTTAGTATTCTTCATCACAGTAAAATGTTTGTTTTTTTTTTTTTTTTTTTTTTTTTTTTTTTTTTTTGACTTTTAGTAGGCCCCCAATCAAGATTTACGGTTCAAAATCTGTCTCTCAATTTGGGGCAGGTCTTCCAGTAGAGTCCACGTCTGTCTGTTTGCCTATCTGTCTGCCTGTGTGCTTGTTTGTCTGTCGTCTGTCTGTCTGTTCTTCTCTGTCTCTGTCTGTCTCTTTTGTGCGTGCGTGGGGGCGCACGCGCGCGCGCTCGTGTGTGTGTGTGTGTGTGTGTTTTTGCGTGCTCGCGCGCACACTTCTGTGAGTGTTAGCGTGCGCACGCGCGCGCGCGCGTATGTGTGTATGTGTCTGTCTGTGTATGTATGTGGGTACGTTGCGTGCGTGCATGTATGATGGAGCCGCGTTTTACACTTTCCATCTCAATATACACTGCCCCCTCTCCCCCCCCACCCCCCCCCGCC
>JADBJO010007537.1:0-20000 GCA_016801955.1 Conus betulinus | reverse complement strand
GGGGGAGGGGGGGGAGTTGTCACTCACTGCAACACAACTTCGGGAGGAGGGGGATGGGAGGGGTGGTGGTGGTGGTGGTGGTGGTGGTCAATCCAAAGGCTTAGAGGGTCACCACAGGGGGTAGTTAGCCTCTTCGACCAGCGAAGGGGGCCACCAGAGGAGCTAGTTTGTCATTGCAGCTGGCTTAGGGGGTCACTGCAGGAGGTAGTGTGTTATCGCAGTTTGTTAGGAGGGTCGCCACACATAGGAAGTAGCATAAAGTATGAACTTTCTATTGGCTTGGAGAAGTATTTAGTGACTGAATCTCAACATGCTGAGGATTGATATATACCGGGCTGTATGCATACATGAAAAATACTTTTCAAAGCGAGTTGATCAAGAAAGTTTTCATTTTTGTTCCACTGAAATATTCTTTAGAATGGCTTCTCGCTCAAAAAAAACTCTTATCTGACCGACAAAGTGTAATACCTTGTAACCATTATGATTCAGTATTATCAAACCCTTAACCTGTACACCAAATCCAGATAACGTGGTTTTGATGTTTCAAGTTTCTGTGTTTATGTGATGATAAGGCGTTTTATTTTTTTTAGAGGATGAAGAGGGATATAATCAGACCAGTTAACAAGTTTGTTGAGATCACTTTGCAAATCAGTACACTGTTTTTGCATTAATTCTGCTTCTGTTGTGGAGAGCGGTGTAATCAGTGAAATGTTTTTGTAGGAAGACGACATGCGCTCAGGAAGATCACTAACGTAAACTGAAAATCGGATTGGACCTAAGACCGACCCCTGTGGAACTCTGTGTTTTAACGGTACGACACACGACATGGTTGAATCTAGAACTACCCGTTGTCTTTTGATGAGGAATGGAGATACGAGTTTGAGTGATTCTTTAGTTAAATCACACACTTTTCTCAAAAGAAAGAAAAAGAGACTGTAGGCCTTAGCAAAGTCGACAATACGTGTTCCTGTGAATTAATCACAAATAAAGAGAATGCCATTGTTCTATAAATTTAGTATGTACAGTATGGCAGGAATACTTCTTCCTGAATACGCTTCGATTAGAATGAAACAAATTGTGCATTGTCATTTGTGACTGAATACATTGCTTAAGATGTTTTCTAGGGGGTTAGATAAGGGAAAAATATGTATAGTCTTGTAATTATAGAGTCTCAGATGTAAAGAGTGATAGCACTTGAACATCTTTAAAATCCATTCATGGAGGGTTATAAATAGAGTTAAGACGCAAAAAAAAGCACACACACACACACACACACACACACACACACACACACACACACACACACAAACAAAAGCAAACGAAAAAGAAGAAAACAATGAGTGCATAGTTGTCTTTTGTTTGTTTGTTTGTTTGTTTTTTTTTTTAAACTTAACGATCCCGAACCTCTAAGCCTTGAGACCTTATCGTTTTAACAAACGAAATCCAGTAAAGACTTGGCGCTCACTAATAAGGTGAAACTGGAGTTTTTTGATCATACGTTTTAGGAATCACCAAACTCTTCGTTATGACAAATACCTGGATCTTACACGGTCGGTCTCAACCATTTTGCTCCTCATGTGGTAAAAAACATTTTCTTTTCGTGATGTTCAGCTGACAATGCCATTTTTGAAGGAGGAACAGGTTCAGGAATTTTACCACAAAGTTTACTGATTGCTTTCCAGATTGATTTTTTGAAAAGGTGGAGGGAGGTGAGTGGATGTGGCAGGGCTGTCATTCAGACAAGGTTAAGGCTCATAACAGATGCAGGTTGTAACACCACTTACTCCCGATACTTGAACGTTACATGAAGCGAGGAGACACACTCCAAAAAGTCTCAGCTGAAATGAAATAGAGCACATGGCACCTCTTAAGAGTCAGCTTCATCATCAGATCTATATATGACCTCCTGCCCACGAATCCAGACCTGGTGAAACGGGGAGAAATCAGACGAGCCTACGCTTCCGCTCTGTCAGGACAGACAGACAGTGGGACATTACCTGAGTTATTGCAAAGCGGCGGTAACCCAGGGAAGACACTCATGGAGGAACAACCAAATGCTTAAGGAGATCGCACATGCAGTTTGCACTGCCAGAGGAAGTGCTGCACCACCAGAAACTCCAGCAACGACGTTCCGCATGGCACTAGGCCACAATTCACAGTGTGGAATAGCCATGACATCCAGAGCATGGAAGCGGGGTTTACTGGATGAGTGAATGACTGGAAGCGCACGGTAGACCTTCCAGAGTGGGACAGCCATCAGGAAGACAGGCATGTGACCGTATATAATGTTCCAGTCAGATGCATCAAAACAACTGACCCGGACTGAACTCATTGTGCCACACGAAAGCAGAATGGAGCCAGCTAACACCCACAACACTGAGAAGGGTATCAGTCTGGTCAGCAGCTTGGCGGAATCAAACTTCCAAGCCAAAGTCCTCGCCTCAGAGGTGGGAGGAAAGAGAAGGGGGGTGTAGGCTCACTGGTCTATGATCGCGTAAAGACCCCCCCACCTCGCTCGGGTAGAAAGAGGATCAGAATTCTAAATAAATATGAACTTCATAAGGCTTGTTGTTCTCTGAAAATCTGCCGTCAAGCTGGCCCCCCTCCATATAATAAGGTATACTGCTCGGGGGAGTTTTGTCATTTCACTTGGCCTAGGGGATTGCACTGGGGGTTAGGGTGGGGTTTTGTGGTTGTCAGTTTAGCTGGCTCAGGGGGTTACTTTGGGGCGGGGCGGAGTAGAGGGGGGGATGAGTTTTTCATTTTAACTAACCAAGTGGTTATAGTGGGACTTTTTTGAAATTCCAACATGTTTGGGGGATTTTAAAAAAATGAGGAGGGTGGAGGGAGGCAGATGGAGGATAGTGGTGAGTGGGTGAATGGGTGAACATGCGGTTGTCGGATACAGTGTGGTGGGGTGGGGGTGCGGTTGGAGGGCTGAAACGGACGGTTTTACGATCATGTCTAAGGTATATATTAAAGTTACATGTCCGTATCTTAATGTCATCCGCGCTCTGATTACGCTGCAGTGTGTGTGGGTGTGTGTGTGTGTGTTGTGTGTGTGGTGTGTGTGTGTGTGTGTGTGTGGTGTGTGGTGAACGAAGACCAGAGAGAGGACAGAGAGAGAAAGAGAGGAGAGAGCAAGAGACAGAGAGAGAGAGAACAGAGCGACGAGGGAGGAGAGACAGACGAGAGGGACTGATAAAGGGGGGATAGAGCCAGAGGACTGAGGTCAGAGAGGGGAGAGGCGAGGGAGAGAGGAGGGAGGGTGCTGGACAGGAGAAACTCGGGACAGAGAGAGCAGACTGTGCCAGGAAGCGCGACCGAAGAGACGTGAGAGACAACTTGCTCAGGGGTCGTGAGAGATCCGGGGAGCCAATGTTCTCCAGAGGTCGCTCCCCCGTGACGCCGTTCCTGTGAGAACCTCCGAGAGCCCCCCGACCGTGTCAGGGAGATGCGAGAGAGAGAGAGAGGAGAGAGAAAGAGAGAGAGGGGTCCCTTCAGGGGAGTGGACAGAGTCTTTGAGAGAGGGAGGCGAGGAGGAAGAGGAGAGGTTCAGACGGGAGAAGGAGAAGAGATGAGAGAGAGGAGGACGTACAGGGAGGAGAGAGACAGGAGTGAGAGGGACGGAGAAGTTGAGGGAGGGGAGAAGAGGGTTAAAGGGAGGGGGAGCAGAGGCTGAGGAGGAGGAGAGGAGAGAAGGGCAGAGGGAGAGGGAAACCAGAGACAAAGGAGAGAGTAGAGGAGGCGGAGATGAGAAGGGTTGCAAACATGCAAAGCGAGGAGAGGCTAACATGGAGAGGTGAAGAGAGGAGAGAGGTGAGAGAGAGGGTACACAGAGAAGCAGAAGGAGAGGGGACGAGAGACGAGAGAAGAGAGAGTGAGAGGAGAAGCAGAGAGAGGAGAGCAGACAGGGACTGATAAAGTCGGACATAGAGGGACAGAGATGAGTGGGAGACATCCTTAGACAGAGAGGTAAACAGACCGAGAGAGAGGGGAGACAAGCACAGCACCCACACAGACCAGACAGAAAGCGACGGAGACAGAGGACACTGCCAGAGATGATGAGAGAGAAGATCGGAGACAGTGACAGAGATTCCTGGCTCAGTGGGTCGGTAGGATCGAGGGGAGCCAATGTTCGCCCAGATGTCCCCCCGCTCCCGTTGGAACGCCGTTCCTGTGGAAGAACGTCGTGTTCCCACAGGGACAGTGTAACCCACCAAACCCCCATAGTCACTAGCCCCCCCCCCCACCCCCCCAACCTGCCCCCCCCCGTCTGTCCAGTGTGCTAGTGGCCTTTGCAGTTTCTAGGCAGCCTGAGGGCAAGAGGCAAGGTACAAATGTACAGTTACCGAGTCCTGTACGAGAATATGAGCGAGCAGAGCACGTACAGGCCAAAGTGAAGACATGTCTGTTGAGGAAAGACGTAGAGAATGACGAAGAAAATTGATGCAGTCGATAACATGACAATTAAAGAAAGTCCAGTCCAAACTGCTGCACAAACTGGAAAAACAACCCAATGCATTTTTCGATAATGAAACCTCATTTCAAAGTCACAAAGTATATCTTTGGAAATTAGGGGTTTCAAACATTCAAAAGCGTACGGAAATGCAACATGTTTAGGGGAAAAAAAAAGAAAAAAAGATCCGACGGTATCTAAAAGCTAGTTGTTTCTTTTCGGAGAGAGAGAGGCTGAGAGGTACGAGAGAGAGAGGAGAGAGAGAGAGGAAGAGGAGAGGAAGGGAGCGATGGAGAGAGAAGAGAGAGAGGGAGAGAGACCGAGCGGAGACGACCGAGTGACGAGGAGAGAGGTGGACAGAGAGGAGAAGTTGAGCAAACACCCATCCCAGACCAGCTCCCAGAGACAGCGAGGTTGAATGACAGCAGCAGACAGACATAACTTAGGAGGGCAAGGTGACACACACACACACACACACACAACCCACACACACACATCACACAAACAGAGAGAGAGAGACGTGAGGACGAGAGCAGAGGGAGGATTGACAGAGAGAGAGAGAGCGAGAGATAGAAGGGGGGGAGAGAATAGAGGAGAAGAAGAGAGTCGGAGGGGAGGAGAGGACGAGAGAGAGAGAGCGAGAGAGAGAATGTCATTGGCAGAGTGGGCAGTGGCAATATCAGCCGTCGTCCCGATGGTAAAGTGTGCAGGGAGCGCCACCACTGCGTAGTTATAGGCCTCAGGGAAGCGATACGTAAGGGCCATTCCCAATTTTCAACTTTATCATGCACCAGTCGACAGTCTGATGAGTCGATTGATATATTACTCTGGAAGTGATGAACTGAACAGTTAATGGACAGTTGCCGTAGATCTATTTGAGTCTGGGGGTTGCCTTTGGGGGATTGTTCTACTCAGGTCATTGATATACAGAAAGGGCACATGAATTTTTGAATGCCGAAATAACAAAAACGATTTCCAAAAAAATCAAGGTCTATTTGATTTTACATATTTAGATATTTACTGAGAGAGAGATAGTTTAAGAGAGAGGGGAGCTAGAGGGCGGATGGGAGATGAGACAGGAGGGATAGGGAGAGGGGGAGAGAGAGAGACATTTTTTTTTCAGACGCATGTTGAAGACAGCGACAGAGTTGAGATATCTTAGTTGAAGAGCGACAGTTGGATAAACTGAACAACTAGTATGCAAACCACACATTACGGTTAAAGTAAGTATATATCCAGCGATGAGAGATAGATGTTATTAGAGATTAGTGATATTTTTTTTTTTTTGTTCTGATAAAAGGAGTCTCCACAAATATATATTGAGCAGCGTTCTCAGGAGGGTTTGGGCGCTATGGGTGTTAGTGATTTTGAGGTCTCTTCTTTTTTCGGGGGGTTGTGCAGTAATGTTCTGGTTTCTTGGGGGTGCTTTCAGGTCAGGGGCGTTTGCTGAAAGATGATTTTTGCCTGCAGGGTGATCCCTATTTTAGGTTATAGGATTGAAGATCGTTGACCGTTTTCATTTTCTAGGATGATCTATCCAAGTAGTGGCCCTTGATGCTTATATGATATGAGTATATCGTTTTCGTAACAAGAGGTTCAATTTGATAACTGTTGGTTTTGTCTTTTTTTTGGGCCTGTGTTTTGGTTTGGTCTTGGTTTTGAGGTTTTCGGCTTTGTCAGGATCTATCAACATAGCGTGTCGTTTGGTCCCTATATAGAAAACAATAAAACGGGCTATAATATGCCCTAGAGGGCTTTTTTTTTTCATCGAAAGTTCTCGAGACGGACATAAAGAGAGTGGAGAGAGAGAGAGAGAGCGGAGAGAGAGAGAGAGGATGATAATATGGTGGTACAAATAATGTGATGGTTATCTGGGGTAAAGAAAAAAAAGAAAAAATCAACAGCGAAGAAAAGTGAACATAAAGAAACGCAAAAGGCTCCTCAGGCACTTGAAAAAGAAAGAAGAACAACCCCGGAAACAACCTTGTAGCACAGCTCCGACAGCCTTGAAAAGGCTGTGAAACCAAGAAGATCTTTGAAGACCTCTCCCGAAGGCCTGCTAGACCGTTTTTAGAGACAAAAGCCACCTCCCCGAAGCCTTTTTCAAACAACATTACTGTTTTCTAGCCATCCCCCTCAAAATCTCCCCGCCAGGATCCGACATTCCTAAAGCATTTCCGTCTACCACCAACCCCGCGTGGCCTGCAGTTCGTCACACAACCCAGTACCCCACGCGATTTTTCTGCAATACCAGCCCACCCTGTGGCAAATTATGAACGTGGATGGGGGTTTCCCCTTCCGCCCTATTTAGCCCATTGAGATATCATAAATCAAAAAAACTCAGAAAAAAAAAAAACACCTCCACAAAACAAAAATGACAGAGACACAAAGAAAAACAAAAAAAAAAACAGGACCCTTCAAGCTCATTGACTTTGAACACCTGAAATTTGAAACATAAATTTGTTTCTGGTAACAAACCACACAGACATGGATCAGCCATGACCCTTTCTTTTGCCGGTGCCCTTCAAAGATGGTATTTCAATCCTTACTTCACTGATTGTATTTTTTTTAACATAGAATTACCGACACAGCTGAAGTTGTGCTGACGCCTCTGATAATTTTGAACTGGCACAGACCATAAAAATATTGCGTATTAAAACAGAAGAACAACCCCTGTGAATTGCCATCCCAGCATTTACCAATCCTTTCGTCTTCATCTCGGGACAAAGACAAAAGACGTCTGTTCTTTTCATCATTCTGGACAACTTAGCACCACCTTAACACATACCTATATCATCCCAAAACCAAAGGTAGCAACAAATAATCCCTTCTGAACCACTCACCTTCCCATTGACCTGTGTAATGTTGTTCTCGGCCACAATAATAACACGCTGTTCTGCTTTTCGGTGCGCCTGGGACCCAAATTGGTGGTAATACCATCTCCCCGAAGATTTGAACCCAAAAAAACTTGATGCGTCTTATCGGCGCGTCACTACTGTAAGAGCGATACTCTCCCCCCTCGTCCCTGTAAATTACCTGTCTTGGTGACGTGGGATTTTACACCCAGGAAATCTGTTCATATTGCCGATAAAGTGAACTCTTTCAAAATGACTTTGATCAACTGCCACACACCCATCTTTTGGGAGCCATTCGTAAGTATTGTTGGAATTTCAATCATTATTTGTTTGAAAAAACAGACCGGAAGAGCTCAGTTGTGTAAAGCATCGGACTCGTAATCTTGGTGATCCTGGGGTTGCAGGTTCGAATCTCCGCTGGTGTGGGGGGCCGTTTGGCTGTACAGTGTTTTTCCCCTCTCGGAGTGACAATAATGGCTCTGACTCTCTAACAGTCCATCGAAAGAGATTGTAAACCGAGGTTCCGTGTGTTGAAGACACGTTATAACATCTTGCCCACCAATAAATCCCTTCACCAAACTTTCAAAAAGAGGCAAGGCCATCTGATTGGTCATTGATATGGAAATCGGACGACCACGTGACCACACCATTCGTTCCACTGAAGGAACATGCACTCAGAAGCGAGACGGAAAAATCGGAAGAATAGAAGGAAGAGAAGTGAGTACATTATATGGCGCTGAAGGACTGGGAAAGCGACTGAATGAATGCGAGAGCAGGAGCTTCTTCAGTACCGGCACTACCCAGGTAGGTGGCACCGTTGTTTAAAACGAGAGCATGGCGCTCGCTAGAGCTTGGTTTCTAGCCGATGCTCCTAATTATGTTAATAATTAGAGGAGTGTCCTCCAATAGACAACAACAATTTTGATAAGCAGGTACCCCGTTTTTAATCCAGTTTGCAAGATCAAAACAACGTGCGAGGGAAAGAACAGCTTCGAAAAGACAGGAGAGAGAGAGAGAGGAGAGATTTGAGAGAGATGAGAGAGGAGAGGAGAGGAGATTGAAGAGAGAGAGAGAGAGTCTGACAAGATACGAACATTGCACCTATGTTTTGTATTCACGTGCACACGCAGACGAAGCTACATACAACAGAATCCACACACGAATAGCCAGTCAGGCTTGGCTAAAGGTCTAACAAACAACAACAGAAAAGATAAAAACCCAAACAAACAAACGAACAAATGTACTACCAATCCATAAAACCAACCAGCCTACCCGCCAGCAAACAAATCTCTTCCAAACACCAACACTCACCTGTTTGGGAAAAGAAGTGTGTGTGTGAAAACAGCTGCCCATACCCATGTCGCCATCGCTGAACGGATTTTTTTCCCCACAGATCACTTGAAGATGGAAACTCCAGGCTCCAAAGTAGTCAGCTGGAGACGTCGCTCCAAAAAAAAACAAAAACAAAAACAAAAGAACCCCCAAAAAAAAACCGTCTGCTCCTGACAGCAGGCAGAGCAGGTGGCTCGACGGAAAGCGGCAAATCGACGCCGAACAGTTTTTCACTTTGAATGGAAATGGCAACCAAAAAACTCAGAGTACATTTCTCACTTTATCACAACTTTACGTGAAGTCAGGCGTTAATTTCATACTCTTTTTTTTCCTCACGTCTCACCATCACATGCGCCTGTGGATTACAGTCGTCAATGGTACAAAACTACCAACTATTATCCAGTCAGATTTCTCCGAAGGCCATTTTGTTCGAAACACTTTCACCCCGTTCGTGAACTGACGTCTTGAGTTCAAATTTGCCAAAGTCTTCGACAGAATCCAGGCCACGTCTACTTAAAACTGAAATATATGGTTATTTAATGTTCTCACTTTCTTTTTTCCAAGTTTGATGAGCCTGACCTCCCCTTGACGCTGGTATTTCGAAAACAACGAGCGGGAAAAAAAAAAAACAAAAAAACGAGAAGAGAGAGAAATAAGGCTCAGAAAAACGACAGAGGTACTCAGCTAAGAACTTAACTGCTACCTCCACCTCACAGAGCCTTCAAGAGAAGGAACAGTTGTTGGAGAGACATAGGCCCACCGTGACAGACCACGAGAGAGACAGAGGCAGCAGCAGTGGGAAGACAAGCAGGAAGCGCCAAAGCGACGGAGCGTGACTGTAGCCACTTCCCTGCTCAGGCTTGTTACCTGTCCGCCCGGTGTCAGTCGTCACCATGGCAACACGGAAACAGCTCAGCGGTGGTGTACATCGCATCCGGCCCGTTCGTGTGGGTCGTGCACAACCACCATATGAGAATACATTAAGAAAGTGCATGATCCAAAAGGAAGAAACTCGAATATTAATCATTTGGAAACGATTTCTTTTCAATGTACAGGGTTGTATACAACAAACAAACAAGAAGCGTAACTCTTGCCTACAGGAAAACAAATAGGTCTCCAATAACTCCAAAGGAATGTTGCTTACGATACCGATTTGCCTTGCAGATATGACAGCACAGAGCACACAGAACAAACAAATCGGGGTTACCTTATTTGTTTCTGTTTGTCCATGTTCCTTGTCTCACTGTATCAAGATTGAAAAGGCTGTGCCAGTCGTGAACAAATGTTAATATAATTTATTTACTTCACATTTCTCCAGTTGTTGTTTGGCGTGTAGGATGTGTCCCGGTACAGGGTATATTGGCAACCTTGGAACATCTTTTTTTGGGGGAGGGGGGGGGGGGGATGCTTCCTTGTTTTATCTGTGTGCTCTGTGCTGTCACATCTGCTAGGCGAATTCGGTGTCGTGAGCAGTATTGCTTTGGAATTATGGGCGTGTATATGTTTTCTTGTGGGAGCAAGAGTTACTCTACTGTGTCTGTTGTTTATTGTTTAGTGTTCCCTGCCTAATTTCATATTTATTTTCGTTTCTATCAAATCGGTGTTATCTGTATTTATTTCTATTCGTCCATGTCCTTGTGTGACTCTTTTCAAGATCGAAATGGCTGTGCCAGTCTTGAATAAAATGTTAATTTATGTTTGTTCATTTTTCCAGTTGTTGCTGCTGTGTAGTTTGCTCCGGTATTACGATATATTTTTGTTTTCTTGTCGGTGCAGAGTTACCGAACTTGCTTCTTGTTCAGAAGTTTTCTGTCTTCAATTCATTTCATAATTATTTACACAGGTATCCAAGTGTCAAGGTGAGTTGACTGGAAATGGAAAGAAACTAGAAGGAAAAATTTTTATTACGCGAGACGAAAGGAATAAGCTAACTACGGGCAAAACGCGACACGTTTCGTTCTTTTTTGGTCGTCTTCGGGCAAAACAAAAACATTCAGGACAATAAAAACCGAGAACGAGCGATCACTTATCTCCAAATTGGCGCAAAAATAAAGTTGCATCCATTTCGTATATGTTGTTAGTGATAAGTTTGAAAAATGAGTTAAAAGATAAACGGCGAGTTGCTGGCCACCATTTTGTTGTAGGTTGACCCTGGTCCCATACTCATTAAGTTTCTGAACTTTCCAGAAGCCATGAAATTCTCTAAGTTATTTAACTTTGGTGTGGAGTAAGACGGTGTCAGAATGTGTGTCTGTCATCGGTATAAAATATCTAACATGGTTCACACACACACACACACACACCCACACACGCACACACACACACACACACACACACACACACACATCTATGTCTCTGTCTTCTGTACGTATATGTGTATGCATGCATGTATGTGAATATGTCTGTATACATGTAAGTATATAATTATGTCTCTGTCTGTATATGTATAGAACGACAGTACGGCAGATAAGCAGTATGTCCCCACCAACTTCCATCATAACAGACCAAATATACTGTCATCAACTGTTAAGCCCATTTACAACAAATACACTCAAATAACTAATATGCGTTTTAACAGCCCATGAAAGTGAAAACTCCCCTCCCACCCCCCCCCCCCCCCCCCCCCCCCCCCCCCCCCACCCCCTCTTTAAAACAAAGGAAAGGTCAAGGGAAAATGTTCGTGTTTCCGTTTCTCACACTCCTTCCGATCCCTGCTCTCTTCGTGTTCCTGTCCCTACCCTACTTCTGTCGTCGTTCCGAATCAAACTCTGTCCCCCTGCACATACACGTAGGGCACCTCTGCTCCTACGCCACCAACACAAAGTAACTTATTAAGTTCGTCGCGTCCAGCTTTTACTTAGCTGTCTGTCCATGAGTGTGCTTTCTTGGTGTGACAGTTCAAAGGCGCCCACCGACTAGGGGGGCAAAAACAAGCGCCTGTGTCCAACAACCTTCTCATCACGTATGCTTGGCAAAGATTCTGCGTTGTTGCCAGCCCGCTTTGTCGATGTTTGGTCATGTGTCGCCAGCCCCTTAGGATCCCTTAACTCACTACTTTGAGCTGTTTCCCCTCGATCTGGCGCCGCTCACCTAGATAATATCTCAGCGATATAAGCTGACCCGTGCCGATCAGCTGCTTGTCAGTTCTTGGCACCACATGACCCATTACAAATACAAGACGCACCGCGTGAAACTCGGCAGCTTTATCCGCGCTCCCTGCGGTACGCTTCCCTACGTGGCAGAGTGGTGTGGACATGCACGTACCATGCGACCCTGGATCCGAAGAGGGAAGAGGATAAATGAGAGGTGAACCTTGAGGAGGAGCATGTGAGGCTTAGGTAAGAAGCCCTTACAAGACTGATCGCTACACCACGTCCGTTCCGAAGCCATATGGCCAACAGATTCTAGTGTCAATCGACAAGACCCACGTCTCATGGAGACGGAGGCGAGCGCACTTCAGTGGCGATCTTAAAACACATTCAGCATGGATTTATACAGCAAAAACCTCAGGAACGAACAGCCATTAAACCAGGTGTCTGTGATAAGACGTAATAACATGCAATTGAATAGTGGCGGCTTAAACTCAGATTTCCTCCAACATACACATCACCAGATGCTACGATCCCCGTGACGCTACGAGCACGAGGCTTCAAAACGATACTGTCTGGATCGTTCGTGGTCGTGGATGTGGAATACTGCCCGTCTAGCTTCCGTGGGCCCCGCATATAGAGAGTGTTTCATATGTATAATCTCAGATCCGTAGGTGGAAAAAAAAGATGGCAGCAATTACCTTGAGTTCGGCTTAAAGTCGAATGACGACGGAGGACAGGCCGTCAAACATGAATACACAACAGACACAGCACGAACCAATGCACAGAGCCAGAAGGAAATGGAATCCTCCACCTAAAGTTGACGCACCAAAAACCCACGCCCACAATACGCGGTTCGACCTAGCTGCACTGGGGTCTTCTTCATGCAGGCCGAAAACGTCATAGAAAGGGGAAACACAAACGACGAACGACAGTTTGCTTATCTCTTGGATCATGGGTGCAGAAAAAAAGGTCTTAGGTGCAACAACTAAACAAAGGAACGGAAACCTTCTGAGATTGGTCTTCTCTGCAAAGGGGAGAAGATCCAGGTTAAATAATCAATCGGAATAACCACAATATTGGTAATAATCAATAATGATACACAATGACCAATAATAATAACGATTGTAATAACTCTGAATTATACTGCTATATACTAGTCACTGATGCTGATTAAGAATACATGACTAATAGATACGAATGACAATCGAGCACACAACAATACTCACTATGCTAACACTCTAATAATGCATGGTCACTGGTCGTGTCTGAGGTGTCGACGTCACAAGAAGATTATGGATGCTTGCACGACCATTTCCAATTCAAATACACACACCATCACCGTACATGACGGGCCACGGCAACAAAACAAGAAACTTTTTTGTTGTTTTATGCGGCCCGATGCCATCAGACACACATCATACTATTAACAATATACTGCCATATCCGAAACAATAAGTAGTGGCGGGGAAAAAAGGATGATCCACGATCACAATAGATTATACGATCATCCTCTATCGTAATGCCTTGACCAAAGATTTGCAATGAGCAGGAACAAAATAAAAAACAAAATTTTGTTAAAGAAAAGTTAATGGGAAAATGTTATCAAAATATTCGGAGCAATATACCCCACATACTAGAGCTGCATGGACTATGCAACTTCTTGAAAAAAGATCTACCGATTGAGTGCCTGTCCTCCGAGGCCTTTGTTCCGGCGCTGCAATCGGCATTTGTCCAGGTAGACACGTGTGATTGTGTCGTGCTCTTTGGGTCCAGCTAGAGACACACCAAGCCATAATTCTGTGGTATCCGGACGCCAGGGTTCGAAAAAGAATCCAAAGCCCCAACGCAGTCGCGAAACGGATACGTCGAATGACCCTATCACCCCAATTAGCACTTCGCGTGGAAATCACGTGCGCGACTGTGACGGAAACAAGTTGCTTGAAAACTGCTCACCTCCCACCCAGCCACCCTTCCGCCGACACAGTATAACAATTGTACGGGCCACTCTTGAGCATGCTTGGGATCTCTTAGGGATGCACGGGCCGAGATAAAAAAAGATCTGGAACAGTGAAGGCAGCTCTGCTGTCTCACACAATCCTCTCATTATATCTAGATGTCGATGCTCCGATATTGATGCGGGGGACACCCCTGTCACCTATATCTTGTATACCATATCTAACCCAACATAACCCGTGTGAACCTTACTTGCCTACTGTTCTTCATTTCGCCGTCCCATTGCCTCAAGTAGCGCTTACGAGGCAACGCGCCCTGCCATCACTCGAGCCCGCCACGACCGCATAATATCCTGCATATCTGTCTACCTTGCTGTATCCATTCCTATATATGTGTATAT
Source organism: Conus betulinus (assembly GCA_016801955.1). NCBI lineage: Eukaryota > Metazoa > Mollusca > Gastropoda > Neogastropoda > Conidae > Conus > Conus betulinus. Next base: position 5,909 of record JADBJO010007537.1, on the reverse strand, counting down.
ATAATTCAGATAGCAAAACAGGGCGTACGACCAATATATTCTATATAATTTGATCTTACTAGCGTGCTGGTTCAACGACGACGAACGATGAGACGACGAAAACGACGACGGAGGCGACGCGACGCGGACGCTGACGGACGAGTAGCGTCGCGAAGAGCAAGACTCTGACTTCTCCCAGTTCTACTCGCGCTAGGAGTTGCACGCAGCTGTTTTGCTCCTGGTCTACTATTTCTTTTGTGTCCTTCATGTGGTCAATCGACCTACCTTACCTACTGCTTTCCTTTACCTTATCTGACCCTCCCCATAACAGTCGAGCTGTTCTAGTCGTGTTGGGTCTTCTGCCGAAACACTCGGCGATTTGTGTCACAAGTGAGCTGGGCTCACCAAAAAAACATAGACGTGCGACGCGTCTAGCCAACAGGTCGTCTGACGTGTACCCTACATGGGTGATGCGGCGCTCTGGTTTGGGCAATACTCGTTTTGTGTTTTGTGAGATTGGTAAAATTTACAGGTCTTAGACGTTGTCCTTGGAATTAACTGGGGACTTTGAGGGTTGCAGTGGCATGGTGTAGCGGTACGTATGCGGTTACTCGGGCGCACTGGTGTCTTGAACTGACACCGCGTAAAGATACAAGGGTGTGATATTGGATTTGTAAGTGTTTGCGTGATTTCATTGTTATGTGTATTTTTTTTGTGAGGATGGCTTGTATTGTGTCAATCAGGGAATCATTCTCTGTGTGGGAAAGTTTATGATGATGATATCCGTGATTTATTTGTTAAGTGTCTGTACGTGTTAGTATTATAATTTATTTTGAATTTTAGTGTATTTCTGACTCAGTTAGTGTTGTAGATTCTATAAATTGTAAGTGTATCTGTTGTGTGAAAGTTGTGATCTAGTTTGGTGTAAATATTGCTATATTAATGTATATTTGAAGTTGTTGTGCTAAATGTTCGTTAATTAAAATTTTAAATATGTTCTGTGGAATAAATGGTATATAATACTGTATGTTTTAATTGTGTTTCGCGGATTTCCCAATAAAATGTAAATTGATATCCTTCATGTTGCAACTTGGGTACTGTGTATTTATTTATAGTGTTTTTAATTTATGTTTATATATTGTAATATTAGATTTCCGATTTATAAGTTATTTTTGTGTACATTATTTCAATATTGTCTTGTGTATTGTTATCTAGTGTGTGTTCGATTCTTTAGAAATGGTTTTTTTAATTAATTATAGGTGGTATCGCACTATCTGAGTATGTGTGAAAGTTTCTGTTGTGGACAATGTGTTTGATTTCAACTTGTGGTGTTTCTCATGAATCTTTATGTATAATAGCTTCCCTTGTGTTTTTTCACATGTTATTTCATCCATAGTAGTATACAACATTCAACGAATTTTCATCAAACTCATTCATAAGTCACTTTGATCCCCACTAGTACTCCGTCTCCTCACCCGGCCCACAGCTCTGTACCTAATAAAGCCGCAACCCGACAAGAAGTCATTCATTAATATAATCACAGATTTGAGAAGGTATCTTTTTCCAAATAAGATTCATCCACTCATATAGTTAAGAGAAAGAGGTCCAACACTCTTGTTTACCAACCACAGACTGTCAATTATTCATATCAAGAGTGAATTAAGTACTCATCAACATCACAAAATCAAAACCAGCATATATGAAGTCCTCGGTCGCTCACTCTTGGAGCTTAATTATCCATAGCATCAAAACTCTCCCTCTTCTCGCAAACCAGTTTATAATAACACTTTCATAGAAGGCATAATCGTCACAGAATAACCTTTTTTTTCCTCTAAGACCCACTTCTTTTAACACTCACTTCATCTATTCATGTTTTCCGAAATAATTTCGTTTTTGCTACCCTATAAAGTCATAGGATAACAGAAAACACAACAAATACTTTTCTTTTCTAAACAAAAACTTCCAGTGCGCTGAGGGAAGTTCAGTCGCTCCTAAACGGGAATACAGTTTCGGTTTGCATAATAAAATAAACATGAATGATAAATACCTGACTGCCACCAAACACAGATGGAGTCCCTCTTCGGCTCTTCTGGGGTAGTGCGTTGCCGGAATCACTGCAGAGACGCCTAACCGTTTCAGCTCACCCGGCTTAAAACAGTGCGCAGGTGAGCAGCAGTCAGGTAAACTTTTTCAACCGGCTTCCGGCGACTACCTTCCGTGTAGCACGGTTGACACAAAACTCTTCTCTCTCTCCCCCGCTGTAGTCACTTTCATTTTCCGTTAGCACGTCCATTCTTCACTCCACGTATCCATCGACCGAACCATTTTCTTATTTTGACTCCCTGTTTTGCATATAGTTTTTGTCTTTCTTCCATTCCTTTGTTGTTGGTTTTGTTTCATTCTCTTCTTCTGTTCAATTGTGCTGTTATCTTTTGATTCATAAGTTCATGTTTATTCCTTTCTCGTATTTTCTTTCTCATCACTTATCATTATTACTATCGTCCATTTTGTAATTAATTGATCATTGTCATTAGCACTAATATGGGCAGGTAACTGTTTAATAATGATATAATAATATCATAATTCTGGATGATGATGATAGATTATATCATCAGTAATCATTATTATTATTATCATTATCATCTCTCATCCTTATTATCTTTATCATTATGTTTATGACTATCATTATTATCATTATCTTTATCATTAATGTTATTACTATCATTATTATTATTCAATTGGTGTACATGATGACTTCATTCCATTATGTATTTGCCATTTCTGGCAATTAATGTGTTCATTCATTAAACTTTATCTTGCTATCCTTTTCTTTCATATGACATTATTTTTTTTTTCCATAATTGTCATTATTCATGAATCATCATAATGGTGTTCATATCTTAAGATTTCTGACATGACCTTATCATACCCACAACTCCCAGGTACCACAGCCGCGCGGACTGCGACACATGTCCCTCCCCTCACTGTCAGCAAGGCGCATACAACACCAAAGAATCTGCCCCACTGAACAGAAGAAGCATCAACACCTGCTGTGCCAGCCGATCCAGGCAGAAGACAAGGCCGTTGGTCAGCAGACTGGAAAGACCCCTCATTGAGAGTACGTACGCCTGGACCATGACATCATCGAACCTCCAAGTGGCCCCGCCTCCGCAGACGCTGTGTACAACTCAGTCATCGCTGCGCTACGGGAAGAAGGAAGAAGGAGCTGCAAGAATGCTGACTGGTAGGAGGCCCCGTGGGAGGATACAGAGCCCGTGACTGACGGTTAAAGAGGAAATCCCTCCCGGCTTACAAGGGGGTGCCCTAGCCCCAGTTACACTAGAAGCCCCACGGGCTGCCAGGACAAGCGCCCAGCTGCCTTCCTCCGCCAGCAGGCGCGCCACATCTACTGGCTGAACGCTTTGCAGCAGTTTCAACAGTTCACGACAGCTGCCGAGACAGGGGAGGCAAGAGGGATGTACGCGGGCATCCAGAATGCGGCAGGAGGGCCCGGTCACCCTGCCGGCTGCTGTCTGCCTCCTTAAGTGGGTTATAGTCCAAACGGGTGAAGTCTTCACAGACCCAGGGAAAAACAGCGGCAGCGATTGGGTTGCCACTGCTGAGCTCGTATGCAACTCCACACACGTTTGTCACTGCGACTCCCGCCCTCGAAGACGCCAATCCCGGACCCTGACAGTCAGGAGGAGCTATGACACCGCCGCCCACCACTGAAGATTCTCTGACAGCCTAGGCCGCCTTGCTTGGGGGAAAAAAAAAAAAAAGGCCTGCCTGGGGGTGGACGGCATCCCACCACTAGTCCTGAAGCGTGGGAATCCTGCACTGCTTCCACCTCGGCACCAGTGGCTCTGCCTTCGGCTTGGAACAGGGCCACTCCCCCAGGGACATGCCCAGACGCTAGCACTCGCTGAACTCGTATAAGAACGAAGGAGACCGCAAGAGCTGCAGCAACCTACTGCGGTCATCCTCCTCCCTCCTCAGCGTTGCTCGCCGAGAAGTGTTTCGCCGGGGGTCGCCCTACCTGACGCACCAGTCCAGACCCTAGTCTCCTGCATCTACCCATAGTCGCGTGTGCGCCTCCCAGTTCTGGCTGGTCAACAATAGAAACCCCATGATGTTCTCACTACGCCTCCTGGCAGGAGAATTGTCACGCCGCAGCAGCTATTCCCCTCTACAACGCCTTCATAGACCTGACAAAAGGCCCTTGACCTGGTCCTGCGCTACTGTAATAAAAATTGGTAGCCCCACCCCTCCTCCTCCCCTCCAACACAACACCCCTTGTTTGGCAGTTGTCACCTCCGTTCCAAGAGAATGGTACATAGCACACCAGGGGCCGACGGCAAGCTGTTCCACTATCGCCTGCCTCCGCGCCATCACTGAAGAGGATCATACGTGAGGGCGCTCTTCGCCGATTACGCAGCCATTCTGACGTCACACACAAGGAAAGACGGCCCTGCAACAGCATCCGCCAGTCGCCTCTCCCCACACTCACTGCAAGGAGCTTGGGCTGGACCTCCAAAGTCTGAAGATGCAAAACGTCATGGCGCAGGGTGCAGACCACATCCTCCGACCGTCGCCATTGATGGGTACAACTTGGAAGCTGTGGAGAACTTCACCTACCTCGGGTCCACCATCTCCAGCCTCGCATCTCGTCCGTCGCTGCAGAGATGAACAGCGGGATTGCCAAGGCAGCAGTAGTTGTGGCCAGACTGAACCAGAGGGTCTGGAACAACCCGGCCCTCACCGTGAAGAGACCATGCTGTAAGTCTCCCCAGGCTACGTGCTCAGCACGCTCCTCTACAGCAGCGAGGCGTGGACCACAATTGCGTGACCCAGAAGGAGAAACTCCACAGCTTCCCACCTGAGGTGCCCTGCGACACATTCTGCACCTCCATGACAAGACAAAGGACCCAACCCAGAGGTCCTTAGGAACGTGTCAGCAAGAACAGCATGCTCGCCATCCTCAGCGACAGGCGCCTTCGCTGGCTTTGCCTGTCAGGAGAATGGAACCGGCCGTATCCCCAAAGACCTGTATGGTGACTGGCAGACGACTCACGACTGACCGGACACCTGCACCTGCGCTGCAAAGGTGTCTGCAGGAAGGACATGACACGGTGCAGCATCAACGTCAGTACGTGGGGAAGCTGTGCAGAAGACCGCCCAGCCTGGCGCCTTGCTGTCAGGACGTACAGACAGCAGAGGAGGCCAGGAACACAACCCTCGCTCCAAAGACAGCCAGGAGGCAGGGAAGGCAACGATAGCCGCAGCAGACAGCATCGTTCATGTGCAGCAAATGCAGCAGAGGCTGTCACTCGCCAGTCGACTGTAAGCCACTGGCCAAAAGGTGCAGATCAACCCAACCTACGATGACTCTACACTTCGTCTCCCGAAGACGGAAGGATCCGAACGGATGGTGAAATCTTAATAATAATTATTAGCAGTGAGGACAGTGTGTGGAAAGGAACAGACACGGAAGGGAGTGAAAAGCTAACAGTAGTACGCGTGAAACAGGAGAGGGTGATGATGGCAGCAATGATAATGATTACAGTGATGACCGTAAGAATGATATTAACAATGAACCATGTACTAACATTAAAAATAGTAATTCGTGGGTGGAAGATGATCAGTGAGTGAAAAGCTGACATTACTATTGGAACTAGGGGAAAAAAGGAAGGGGGGGGGGGGGGGGTCAAACACTAAACACAAACAGCACCTATACACACCCGATACACACACACCGCACACAACACCACACGCACAAACCACATACACACACCATACCCACACACACACGCGCACGCACGCAGACAACCACACACACACACAACACACACCCACACAACACACACACCACCCACCGATGCTTCTGTGGGTACATAGGTAGAGCTTTCCGATTGCTATTTGCACGCACT
>JADBJO010007536.1:97500-111103 GCA_016801955.1 Conus betulinus | reverse complement strand
GGGAGAGAGGGAGAGAGAGAGAGGCACGACCAGAAAGACGGAAGGCAGCAGACAGATCAGAGAAAGATATGGGGGAGGGGACAGGCAGACAGACAGGAAAGACACATGCGAAAGACAGAGAAGAAAACAGTAAGACAAGAGGAGAGAATAAAATAAAAACAGACGAGGACACACGAGAGACGATAGGGGAACACTGAACAACGAAAAAGAAAGAGATAAAACGCTGCATAAAATCCATCGACCGGAGATCACAGACATAATCACTACAGGGGGTGTCACACTATTCACCGTGTTGATATTACGGTACCGAGAAAACTGATTGAAATGCAGGGAAGTCCATAACCCACCAGAATAAATGGATACTTCAACCACCAATTACATCAAGGGAGGCAGAGGGTTCTGTCGAGTGTTGAATAACAAGACCGAGGGGACCCGTTTGAATTCGGAGAATGCTTCTGTTTGCTTGGTTCTTTGTAACAGGCTCTGTGTATGGCTCATCACGCTCATCACCGAATTCACTACGCCCCCGCCTGTGTCTGATGAAGGGGAGAGACCTTCCTGGGTTGAAAGGGGGAGAAGAGACCTCATGTTGTCTGAAGGAGGAGAGACCGTTCTGAGTCTGCAAGGGGAGAGACTCTTACTGCTGTGTTGAAGGTGAGGGGGAGAGACCCCACCGCCTTGTGTAGGACGAAGGCGGGAGAGAGACATGACTGCTTCTGATGTGGGAGAGACGGACCTTCCTGTGTTCTGAAGGGGGGAGAAACCTGCTGAATCAGTGAGTTGAAGCAGAGGTTACAACAATTTACTACGAGGGAGGGGACGACTTTTCTCTTTTTTTTTTTTTTTTTTTTTTGTTTTGCTGTCACAACCTCTGCGCACCTCAGAGACAGGTCACACACGACGATCATTCTGACAAACACATTCCACAGCAAGCCACCAGCACGGTCGGCCAGCCGCAGCAGCCAGGCACCAGCAAACAATCAACAGGGACGTGCAATGTCAAGTCGTCAAGAGGTTAAACTCGGAGGGACACTGTACTGCTGCGAGGTACTTCGGTGGTGTTCAGTGCGCTGTTTTTCTAAGTAACATACGCAGCAGAAACCACTTACTAAGCCCCCTACTGACGACAATCAATTATCGCGGCAAGCCGGCGTGGAGGAGAGTGACGTAACCCCGTGAGGGCGCACCAAGCCGTCCGGTTCCTTCCAACGACAGACACCATGGTCGCGATACGAGGAACCCGACCAGAACAAACCAAGGAACAAGACGTGGATGTTTGAGGACATCAAAATTGAGGTCACTCATGAGAGCAGGACAGGCATGAAGGGCAAGAATTTTGAGACCATTTTTTTTTTTTTGAAACTGATCGTATGAGAATAGAGGATGATTAAGGATGGGTGCTACGGATTCCATTTCGGTCTGAGACCGGATACGACATGACCAGGGGTTGTACTCTACGCTTCATTTCATAATATATCCCGGTTAGTGTCCAACCAGGACGGGAGATACAGGGCCCTGCAGTGTTGGTAGGAGACTTTGAGCAACCTACTAAAAGAGACGCAGACATTAAGTGGATGAAACTAGGGACGGTGGGGTCAAGGTTCCTATGTGGAACCCAATCGCAAACTAAAAGTGGGTAGGAGCGGGGTCAAAGGCAGAAGCAGGGAAGCAGAAGAAGGACCAAATCTGAGTGGAATTTCGGAACCCAACGGACCTTCAACAGGAGTTCTCGAGCTAACTCACTTTGACACGAGGCTGAGGGGGGTTAGGAAATGGACAGGAAAATCCATAGGCAGTGAGAGGACCCCTCGGCATGCAAAGTGACAAAAACAACATGTGTGAACAGTTCTTGCACGCAGTACTACATGGAGCCTCCCCATTTGAGGAACAGGAGGGGGAAGGATGGCAAAGAGAGGAGGAGAGGAGGAGGAGGAGGAGGAGGAGGACGGAGGAGAAGAAGAAGAAGGAGAAGAGAGAAGAAGAAGAAGAGGGACGATTTGATGAAATAAGGGTGGAGTATGATGATGATGATGCTGATGATGATGATGATGCTGATGAGGATAAAGAGGAAGACGAAGAAAGCGAAGAAGAAGAAGAAAGAAAAGAAGAAAGAAAGACGAGTAAGAAGAGAAGTAAGAAGAGAAGATAAAGGCAAGGGAAAGAAGATGAGTGCTAAGGCAGAGAAGAATGAAGAAGAAAGAAGAAGAAGAAAGGATTTGATTTCAGGTTGTCATATTGTTTATAGTCTGGCTCAGTGGCCGTGTTGTGTTCGTTACAAAGGTTGCGAATTAAAACATCCTGGTAGCATCTGACTCTAAAAACACAGCCTGTTTTTTTTTTTGACCGCCCATTACATGTAAGGTCATTTGGTGGTGTCCACTGCAGTGTGGGTCCCCGCCCCAAATTGCCTGCGGACGGATGTATATCATGTCAATGATAGAGAACAAAATAGCAGCAGCCTCTCTCTCTCTTCTCTCTCTCTCCTCTCTCTATCTCTTCTCCTCTCTCTCTCTGGCGCGCGCAAGGTGTGGTGCTTGTGGGTATGTGGTGTGTGTGTGGTGTGGGTGTGTGTGTGTGGTGCGTGCGTGCGTTGCGTTGTGCGAAGCGTGTGTGTGAAATGCTGCGTGCAGAGGGTTGCGTGGTGAGTGCGTTGCGTTTTGAGTGTGTGTGTGTGTGTGTGTGTGTGTGTGGTGGTGTTGTGGGGTGTGTGTGTGTGTGTGTTTGAGGCAGAACAGAGTGTTGTGCATGTGTTTGCGTGTGTGTGTGGTGTGTGGGGTGGGTGTGTGTGTTGTGTGGGTGTGTGTGTTGTGTTGGGTGTGGTGTGTGGTGTGTTGTGTGTGTGCGCGTGCGTGCCAGTGTGCGGGCGTGCGTTGTGTGGGTGGTCGTGGTGGGTGTGTTGTTGTCGCGGACATTGTGGAGCTAAACTGTGAAGGGAAAGGCGTGTGGACAGTTACTGATAAATGAAATATAAAACTGGCAGATTTGGAAACATGTCATATCACAAGAGTAGATAAATTATATTCACAATGTTAGTGCTGGGAAGAAGTGCAGATACTCGATTCACAAAAAATCTGCGTTGTGAGGCGTGTTTGAAGTGGAAAAAATAGAAAAAAACAGTCCGAGACGAAGCGTGACCAGAAGGTAGACATCAGCAGCAAGGGGGGAAGAGAGAGAAACTGTAGTGACCTTTATAAACGTTAAGCTTCTTTCGTTTGCTCTTCTTTTCGAGCCCAGCTGCGACGTGTTTCTTATAGGAATATATATATATATTGACAAACCTCTCATTCTGACGCCTCAACTTAGTTCTTACATCTGCCCTTAACACCTTTACGAAACGCGGGTTGTAAATTTATTTTTTTTAACATATAAAGCATGCCAGAATAAGTAGAAGATAAGAATGTGAACAAAACACATATCTGGACTTTCAGGGCATGGTACGACACATAGAGATCACAAAGCGGTGCATTCTAATTTATACATAGCTAACTTCGGTATTAGAGATGAACTTCGTGCTCAAAAATCTTTCGCGGACTATCCAGTTCCCCTCACCCTTTCATAACGATTATCCTGCTCTTTGATTTTTCTTCTTCTTCTTCTTCCTCTTCTCTTCTTTTCTTCTTCGTCTTTCATCTCCTCTGCCTCAAATATCATCAACAATAATGGGATCATTGATAATTATGATAATCATAAGTATCATCCATGGTACATCATTATTGGTTATGTGTTATGGTGGTGGGGATTAGTGTTGTGTGTGCTGTTTTGTTATTGTTGTTAAGGATTGAGTATCGATTTATGTTCATTCTTCTTATGATACCATTTATTACTATACTTTTGTAGTGTTTTGGGGTAGTATTAGGGGTAATGCATACCCAGACCATATTATTGTTATCAGTAACCATATTATCATTCAAACTCATCTCATTCCTCGTTGTTTAAGTTATTCATTGTTATGTGATTACAACAAGTACTAGATTCATTATGCTGCATGATTATATCCATGATACGGCCATAATTTCCATCAAATTCTTTATAATTATTATCATTGGAGCATTGTATTTATTATTATGGTTATAATATGATAATAAAACATAATAATAATACATAATAATTTAATGACAGCATTATGATTCTGGTATCATATCTGAGAAACACGCATTGATGTTTTCTCTGGGAGGTGGATGGGTGTCTTGCGGGCGGTGTTTTGACCATTCCGTGGTTGTTTTGGCGTTACACCAAAGACACATTTTGCACCCAGGACGAAGAGGAAAAAACCGTAATGTTCCATCTTCTGGCTTGTCTGTAATAGTATGTGTTTTGTCGGAGAGGGGGACCCATAGGTCGATAAGCATGTGTGGTGTTTTGCAGTGGATGTCCCTTTGTGTGGTTGCTTGCAATAGAGCTCTGGTTTGCTCTTATTCTTTTTTTTCAACATATTATTTTTGGATTTGGGGTTTCCTGGCAGTCTTGATACTGGCGCGTAAGTAAAATTATTCTGTGGATTGGTAGGTTCCTTCTTATTAGGTTATGAGGACGCGATGCCTAAAACTGATGTTGTTGTCATTGATTTATTTGCGTTTGTATCTTTGGCATTCATAATCTCTCTCAGATATTGATAACACAGATACATATAATATTATGATGTCATTTTCCAGGGTTTGGGGGGTGGGGGGGTGCGGGGCCCTGTGTCTCTGTGTTTGGATATACGTGAAACAATAATCGTCTGTAACCTTTTGGACACTAATTACGTCCTGCCAAGATGGTCGGGCCACGCGGGGGACACTCAGGGGGAGGTTGTTAGTCATACCGTCCAACGGCCTTACACGGATGGGCATCGGCCATGATTGTCCTTGACATTTAAGGGGAAACAGATGTGTGTGCCTGCACCCTATGCAACAGAGTCAGGTATGGGGATGGGTAGGATTGCTCCCAGCGGTGGTTGACGCAGTGAGGATAGCGCTTTCCTGGCGGGCACCCTCACACTTTTGGGGGTGGGCGTCTTTTTCTTGATGATGGGACACGATTTGTTAGACATTGTTTCACTGGTTGTCCTCGCAAGCTTTCCAAGAGACACATAGTTTGTTCTGTTGTTTCTTTTATTTGTCGCTTTCTTCGATCTTAGTTATCAGTAGACACTACAGTTTTTTTTTTATTTTGGGTAATCGCTTTTCACCTTGTCCTGTTAGGCTTGGGGGCCGTGTTATTCACTGTGATCTTGATACATGATACAGTTCATGATTTATTATCTTCGTCTCTGTATGAGTTCTTGTTTTAGAGCTATGCAAGTTTTTGGTGTGGGTTGAAGGGGTGAGGGAGGGGGGGGGGGGGGGGGGGGGGGGGGGGGGGGGAAGGGCCGGAAATAGCTCAGTTGGGAGAGAGCCGGACTCGTGATCCTGGCGGTGCAGGTTCGAATTTCTGGTACAAGGGGTTTTTCCCTCGGAGTTAACAAGTGGTTCTGACTAATTCTCCAAGTACATGTGCTCGGAATGAGGCTATATCGGAGGTTCCGTGTGCTGAACGCACGCATAACATCTTGCACACACGTCCAATCATATCACATACTTTCGGAAGAGATAAGAAAAGGCCAGTTTGGGTTGGAAAGGGATTGACAAGTTGTTACAACATAGCATGAATCTTCCGAAGATGGAGTTATGGCTTTACTGCCTTAAATGGCCGCGAGGATTATAAAAAAACGGTCATAACACAGAAATTCCACGCCTGCACTATACACGCAGAGTCCGCAGGAGTGAGTCAGAGCAGCTGCTGCCAGGCGAAAAGAAAGGGAAAGACACAGGGGGAGGGAGGCAAAAAGACGTGATACATGCTGTCTTATTCCCCTCCCCTTGCTCTCTAGATCCACAACTAATCACGGTCCCTTGAGGTAAGTGCTACCATCAGGGCCTGCTCAAAGAACCACGCAAGTCGGCGCCACGGAAGGCGGCAAAAGCGGCAGAGAGCAAGCAGGCTTTGTCCATAGCATTTCATTCCCAGCCAAGGTGGTGGAATGTGGAAGCAGTCCTCTGGCAGCCAGCTGCCGGAATGGCACACATTCCTGTCGGTGGTCTGCACGTCTCAGCGGTATCCATGGCCGTGACTCTGTGAGTAGCGGTGGGTTCTGCACGTCTCGGCTGTCTCCATGGGACGTGATGTGAGTGTCGGTGGTTGCAACGTCTCCAGTGTCGCCATGGACCGTGCTGTGAGTGCGGTGGACTGCACGTCTCCCGCTGTCTTCTTCATGGTACCGTGTTGTGAGTGTAGGTGTCGCATCGTCTCCAGTGTCTCCATGGAACGTGTCTGTGAGTGTCGTGGTCCTTGCACGTCCTCCGGCTGTCTCTATGGACCGGTGTGTGAGGGTCCGGTGGGAGTGAAGTCCTCCAGCGTCTCCCAGGACCCGTGCTGGTGAGTGCCGGTGGGATGCAGTCTCAGCTGGTGCTATGGACCGTGAGCTGGAGTGTTCGTGGGGACCTGCACGTCTTCCGCTGTATCAATGGACCGTGTGTTGAGTGTCGGTGGACTGTTTCAGTCTCCAGGCTGGTCTCCAGACACGTGCTGTGATTGGCGGTGGTCTGCACGTCTCAGCTGTCTCCATGGACCGTGATGTGTAGTGGACAGCACTCAATGTCGTTGGCGGCGGCCTGTCAGAGGCAGGTGGGGCAAACCATGTCAGGGGTGAACACTTCTATGGACATGGCTTGTTAAAAATGTGTTGCTTTCTCGGTTGTCCCCCATAACAAAGCATAAGAAGAAGAAAGAAAGAAGCAGAGAAGGAAGGAAGAAGAAGAAGAAGAAAAAAAAAAAATAAAATAAAAGAAACAAAAAAAAGAAAAAAAACAAAAAAAAAATAAAAAAAAAAAAAAAAAAAAAAAAATAATAAGAAAAAGAAGAAGAGGTGGAAAGAGAAAGAAAAGGAAGAAAGGAAAAGAAAAGAAGAACAAAAAAAAAAAAGAAAAAAAAAATAAAAAACAAAAAGGTAAAAAAAATAAAAAAGAAAAAGAAAAAAAAAAAAAAAAAACAAAAAAAAAGAAACAAAAAAAAATAATAAAAGACGTGAAGAAAGGAAGAAAGAAAGAAAAGGTAGAAAAAGAAGAAAGAGGAATAAGAAGAAGAGAAGAAGGAGAGAAAGGAAAAAAGAAGAAGAAGAAAGAGGAGAAGAAGAAGAAAAGAAGAAAAAAAAAAAAAAAAAAAAAGGAAAAAAAAAAAAAAAAAAAAAATAAAGGAAGAAAAGAAGGAAGGAAGGAAATAGAGAGAATGGGAAACGAGAAAGTAAGGGAACAAAAAGAAAAAACGAATATGTAAATAATGGAGAAAGAACAGTGAATGAACGGCGATGAAAAATGGACTAAAAATAAAAAAAGAAAGAAAAAGGAAGGGGGAAGAAAAAAAAAAAAGGTAAAAAAAAGAAAGGAGGGAAATGAAAAGAAGAAAGGAGGGGGGATAAGAGGGGGGGAAAAAGGGAGAGGGGGGAAGGAGAAAAAAATAAGAAAGGAAGGGGAAAAGGGAAGAAGGGGGAAAAAGGGGGGGGGGAGGAGGGAAAGGAAGGGAAAGAAAAAAAGGAAAGAAAAGGGGGGAGAAAGGAAAAGAAAAGGGGAAAGAAAAAAGAGAAGGGAAAAAAAAGGGAAAGGGGAAGGAGGGAAGGAAAAAAGAGGGGGAAAAAAGGAAAAGGGGGAAAAAAGGAGGAAACAGGGAGGAAGAGGGAGAAAAGAAAGGAAAAAAAGAGGGAAAAAAAAGGAAAAAAAAAAGAGAAAAAAGGGAGAGAAAGGGGAAAAAAGGAAGGAGGGGGAAAAAAAAGAAGAAAGAGAAGAAGAAGAAAGGGAAAAAAAAAGGAGGGAGGAGGGAAAAAGGAAAGAGAGAAAAGGGGGGAGAAAGAAGAGAAGAAAAAAAAGGGAGGGAAGGGAAAAAAAAAAAAAAGGGAAGAAGGAAAAAAAAAGGGGGGAAGGGGAAGAGAGAAAAAAAAAGGGGGAAGGGAAAGGAAAAGAAGGGAGGAAAAGAAGGGGGAAGGGAAAAAAAAAGGAGGAAAAAAAGGAAGGAAAGGAAAAAAAAAAAAGAAAAAGGGAAAGAGAAAGGAAGGGGGGAAGGGAAGAAAAAAGAAAGGGAAAAGAAAGAAGAGGGAAAGGAAAAGAGGAGGGAGGGGGGGGAGAGGGGAAAGGGAAGAAAAAAAAGGGAAAGGAGAAAAAGGGGGGAGGAGGGAAGAAAAAAGGGGAGAAAAAAAAGGGAAGAAAAGGGGAAAAAAGAAAGGGGAGAGGGGGGGGAAAGAAGGAAAAGGAAAGAAGGGGAGGGGGAGGGAAAGAGAAAAAGGGGGAAAGAAAAGGGGGAGGGGGAGGAAAGGGAGGGAAAAGAAAAAAAGGGAAAAGGGGGGGGGGAAGAGGGGGGAAAGGAAAAAAAAAAAAGAAAGGAAAAAAAGGGGGAGGAAGAAAAAGAAGGGGAGAAGGGAAGGGGGAGGAAAGGGGGAGGGAGGGGGAGGAAAAAGAAAGGGGGGGGAAAAAAAGGAAAAAAAGAAAGGGGGAAGAGGGGAAAAGAAAGAGAGGGGGAAAAAAAAGGGAGGGGGGGGAAAAAAAGAAGGGGGGAAGAGGAAGGGAAGGAGGAGGAGGGAAAAAGGGAGGGAGGAAAAAAAGGAAAAAAAAAGGAGAAGGGGGGAAGGGGGGGGGGGGGAGGGAGAAAAGAAAAAAAGGGGAAAAAAAAAGGGGGGGAAAGAAAAGGGAAAAAAAAAAGAAAGGGAAGGGAAAAAAAAAAAAAAGAGGGGAAGGAAAAAGAGGAGAAAAAAAAAAAAAAAAAGGGAGAAGGAAAAGGAGAAGAAAGGGGGAAGAAAGAAAGAGAGGAAAAAGGAGGAAAAGAAAGGAAGGAGGAAAGAAGGAAAAAAGGGGAAAAAGGAAGAGAAAAAGAAGGAAAGGAAAAGGAGGGGGGAGGGGGAAGGGAGGGAAAGAAAGGGAAAGGAGAAAAGAAGGGGGAAGGAAAGAGGGAAAAGAGGGAAAAAAAAGGAGGGGGAAAGAAAAGAAAGGGGAAAGGAGGGAAAAAAAAGAAGAAAGGGAGGAAGAAAGGGAGGGGGAGAAAAAAGGGGGAGGGGAAAAAAGAGGAAGAAGAAAAGGGGAAAAAAGGGGAAAAGAGGGGGGAGGGAAAAAGGGGAAAGAAAAAAAAGGGAGGGAAGAAAAAAGGAAAGAGAAAGGAAAAAAGGGAGGAAGGGAAGAGGGAGAAAGAAAAAGGGAGAAGGGGGGGAAGAAAAAAAGAAAAAAAAGGGAAGAAAAGGGAAAAAAAAAAAAGGGGGAAAAAGGGGGGGGGGAAAGAAGGAAAAGAGAAAAAAAGGAAGGGGAAAGGAAAAAGGAGAGAAAGGGAAAAAAAAAAAAGGAAAAAAGAAGGAAGGGAAAGGAAGAAAAAAGAGGGGAGGAAAAAAGAAGAGGGAGGAAAGAAAAGGGAAAAAAGAAAAGGGGGGAAAAAAAGAAAAAAAAGGAAAAAAAAAGAAAGGAGGAGGGAAAGGGAAAAAAAAAAGAAAAAAAAAAAAGAAAAAAAAAAAAAGAAAGGGAAAAAAAGAAGGAAAAAGAAAAAAAAAGAGGGGGGGGGAAGGGGGAAAAAAAGAAGGAGGGGAGGAGAAAAAAGGGGGGGGGAAGGGAAGGGAGGAAAGGAAAGGGGAGAAAAAGAAAAAAAAAAAAAAAGGAAAAGGAAAAAAGAGGAAGGAGGGAAAGAAAGAGAAAAGGAAAGGAAAAAAAGGGGGGAAGAGGGAAAAAGGGAAGGGGGGAAAGAAAAGAAGGGGGGAAGAAGGAAAAAGAAGAGGAAAAAGAAAGGAGAAGAAGGGGAGGAGAAAGGGAGGGAAGGAGGGAGAAGGGGAAAGGGAAAACAAAGAAAAGGAAAAGGGGGGGAAAAGAAAGGGGGAAGGAAAGGGAAAGGGAAGGGAGAAACAAAGAGGGGAAAAGAAAAAGGAAGGGAGGAAAAGGGAATAAAAAAGAAGGAGGGGGGGGGGAGGAAAAAAGAGGAAGGAGGAAGAAGAAAGAAAGGGGAGACGAAGGGGGAAGAGGGAAGAACGGCGAGGACGAAGGATAAGGAGGAAGAAAGAAGAGGAGAAGGAAGAAAGAGCGGGGAAGAAAAAGAAAGAAAGAGAGGGGAAGGAAGAAGGAGAGACGGAAAGGAGGAGAGGAGTAGACGAGCGTAATGTAAAGAAGAAGAAGAAGAAGATGGAGCGAAGAAGGCAGAAGGAGGAGGAACGAAGGAGGACACGAAGAAAAAAGAGAGGAGGCGAAGGAGGAGGAAAGTAGGGGAGGAAAAAGGAAAGAACAACGAAGAAAAGAAGAGAAGAAGAAGAAGAAAGAAGGAAGATAAAGGGGAAAAAAAACGGAGAGGGAGGGTCTGAAGAGGGGGGAGAGGAGGAGGAGGAGGAGGAGGGGGAGGAGGAGGGAGGGAGGGGGACGAGTGGACGACGACGACGACGATTGACGACGAAAGCGGAGAGGAGGAGGAGGAAGAAAAGGAAGAGAAAAAGGAGAAGTTCAAAGAAGAGAAGAAAGAAGAGAAGAAGAGGAGGAGGACGAAGAGGAGACGAAGGAGGACAAAGAATAAGAAAAAAAAAAAAGGAGGAGAAGTCTGAGCGGGTTGAGGCGGGAAACGAAGGCAGGGGCTGATCGTCTCAAAGGGTCAGGATTGGGCATGACCCCTCTATCCTGTTGCCATGACGGTGGGTCAGGGAGGAGCCCTTGCCTGCCAGAGTCTGTCACCCGCACCACAACAGTTCACAGACCGCGGGATGAGCCTGACTTTAAACTGCCCGTGCACCTGGACAGGAAAGCAGACCGGAGATGGAACACACACATAAACACTGGCTGCACTCCCAACATTGATGCGCCAAAGCCTTGCTTAGGGAGTCCAGTTATTTATAGACTGGCTCAATGAGACTGTTTTGAACATTTTTATTGTGTCTGAAAGTTGATTCTCCTCATTTTCTTTTCATATGGCCATCAAGGTACAAGCCAGGTGGTGGTTCCAGCACACAGATTGAAATCAAAAGAATGGGACTATTTGGGGGGACTTCCAGCTGGCGCAAAGATACGGACGCGGGTGAGTGCAAAGGCCTGAAATCTGACGTCAACAAAGGGGAGTCATGTATTTGAAAACTGTGGGTGATTTCATCGGTGTGAAATCCCCCCCCCCCCCCCAAAAAAAAACAAAAAAAAAACAAAGAACAAAAACGGGAAATAATTAGTAAGGAGATGTTCTTTTGATCAATTGTCAGTTTACTATTAAATGCTGGCTCAAATTTATGGTAGGCCTCAAAACGCTTACATGATTTAGTAGTGTTTTAGGACACGCTGTCCAGAAACATTGTCATCGACGATGAGGTGGATGCCCGGCTCGCGAAAGCTAGTGCCCGCTTTTTTTTTTAGGCAGACTCCACAAGAACGTATGGAACAGGAGAAGCATCACGCTAGAGACCCAAGATCAAGGTGTATCGGAATAGTTCTCACCACACTGCTCTATGGCTGTGAAACATGGACAGTTTACCAGAGGTCACGACAAGAAACTGAACCATTTCCACACAATTTGCCTCAGAAAAAGACTCATGGCATTTAAGTCGGCAAGACAAGATTCCGGGCACCGAATCAAGCCCCTCACATTGTGCTGGCCTGCCGAACCATCTTCACCCATCCTGATGTCAGTCACAGCTTCGCTGGGCAGGTCACGTAGTTCGCATGCCAGACCATCGGCTGCCAGAGAAACTATTGTTGGCGAACTGCTACAGGGCAAATGCTCTCATGGAGGCCAGAGGAAGCGTTTTTTCAAAGCCAGCCTCAAATCTCCCTTAAGGCCTTCAACATCAGCCACACAACATGGGAGCAGACTGTCCAGGGCAGAGATGGTGGCGATCAGCTGTCCGCAAAGGTGCAGAGAGCTGTGACAGCAACAGAATTGCTGCAATTAGCAGCGCAGGATGATCAGGAAGACCAGTGTCAACAGATCTCCAGCTGCTGCCACCATCCCCTGTCCGTACTGTGACAGGTCTTTCCGGGCGCCGATCCGGCCTGACCAGCCATCTACTCACTCACCCCTGATCCCAGGATGACTAGATGGTCTTCGTCGTCTCGACGGGCAACAAACAAAAACAAAACAGTGTTTCAGGGCAAGCATCCTAATGGGGTGGTGTGTGGCCACAAAGAAAGCTGTGGCTGCGCAGACGTTGGGTAGGGGAGAAAAACTTTTGATGGTAAAAGACTCGACGAACAATTCAGAAAATTCTAAGTGTCCTTTCATTACTTTCTCTCTTTGTTCCTTTCTTTGAGCTTCTTTTTAAATGTCAGTTGGTCGTTCTCTTCCATGGTCGCCGTACGAGCCACTGCAAAGGTCAAAAAGGTCTTGGAATGTGTGTGTCCTGTCAGGATAGAGCGGTCTGTGTGTTGTGTGTGTGTGTGTGTGTGTGTGTGTGTGTTTGTGTGTTGTGTGTGTCTGTGTGTGTGTGTGTGCGCGCGTGTGTGAATGCACGTGTGTGTGTGTTGTGTGTGGTGTGTGTGTGTGTGTGTTGTGTGTGTGTGTGAATGGCACGTGTGTGTGTGTGTGTGTGTGTGTGTGTGTGTGTGTGTGTGTGTGTGTGTGTGTGTTGTGCGTGTGTGGGTGTTTCTTGGCAAAGATATACACTCTGCGGTTTTTTTTAGGCCGTTGCTCGCCGGTCAGGTGTCATACCAGATTAGGATGACGCTGTCAGGGTGAGTGTGTGTTTTGTGTGTGTTGTGTGGTGTGGTGTGTGTGTGTGTGCGCGTGTGAGCGCGCGCACGTGTGCATGAGAGTATGCGCGTGGGAATGTGTGTGTGTGTGTGTGTGTGTGTGTGCGCGTGCGCATGTGTGTGTGTGTGTGTTTGTGTGTGTGCGCGCGTGCGTGTGCGCTCGCGCGCGCGCATGCGGGTGTGTGTGTGTGCGTGTGTGAGTGTGCGTGTGTGTGTGTGTGAGTGTGTGGGTGTGCATGCACACGCGTGGCGCGCGCGCGTGTGTGTGTGTGCGCGTGCATGTCGCTTGTGTGCGCGTGTGCAGTGTGGTGCGCGTGCGCTGCGTGTGTGTGTGTGTGTGTGTGTGTGTTGTGTGTGTGTGTGTGTGTGTGTGTGGTGTGTGTGTGTGTGTGTGTGTGTGTTGCGCGCAACGCGCATGTATTTGCTTAATTCTGTTAAGAGTTAAGTTCGAATACATATCTCCGTCTGGAAATCTTTACAGTAAGTGAATGGAAACTGTGTGTGTACACCGTTTTTAAAGCGACTGTGAAAAGAAATGCGTATAAAGTACCATGAAGCAAATTATCGGCTATTCTGTTTATAAAGTACCATGAAAGCAAATTATAACGGCTATTCCTGTTTATAAAGTACTATGAAACAAATTACATGGCAATTCTGTTTATAGAGTACTATGAAAAACAATTACATGGTTATTCTGTTTATAAAGTACTATGAAGCAAATTACATGGCTGTTCTGTTAACCATAGCGCGCAACCATTTCTTCGAAAGTACTTGTACCTGTTATCCTAAAAACAAACAAGAAACAAACAAACAAATAATGCCATACCTATTAACAACTTATAAGACCGATCGTTGACCGACTTCATTTGCCGATAACAACTGGTACATATTCACATTTCACTTTGCTAAAA
>JADBJO010007536.1:87500-92500 GCA_016801955.1 Conus betulinus | reverse complement strand
GTCGATGACTGCTGACATAATATTGTGCATCGACAGTCTCAGACTGTACAAACATAATTATGTTATTTATTGGCCCTCAGGATTCTTCCTCCCTTCTTCCCCTCCTCCCCTCCTTCCTCGCTTGTCTCCCCTCCCCCCCCCCCCGTCCCCGCCCCGCCCCCCCCCCCCCCCCCCCCCCCCCCCCCCACCCCCCGCTTCGCTGCTGCCCGTCCCTTCCTTCCTTTGCTTTGGAGTTGAACCACCTTTCCGCTCCGCCTTTCACCATGAAGTCATTTGAGGGACGGGGTGATAGTCATCATAGTTAGAGTGCTAACAGATAGTGTGACACTCCTCAATGCTGAACTGGATGAACATGAAAAAAAATATTGGGAATGGGGGTTGGGAGGGGGGGTTGGGGACGGGGGGTTGGGGGCACCATAGAACAATGATTCAGATTCTGTCATGCGCCTTTTGTCATTGCCCCCTTTTTCACTGTATTTATCTATTTATTCTTTTTCGATAATTTTTTAAACATGTATACACTTGCACACTTTTTGGCTCTGATTCGTTTTTCAATGTCTTGAATGCTGTATAAAAAAAAATTATAATAGGGTGCCTTATCGTTTATTGTTACTGTCATCCTAATTATTGTCGATAGCCATCATGGTGGTTTCCAACAAGGATGAGGATGCTGATTTTTTTTTTTTAATCGCCGGCCTCCCTCACCACCGCCACCCCACACTTCTCCGCCAGAATCATTGCCCGCCCTGTCTCCCCTCCCCCTCCTCCCCCCCCCCCCCCCTCTGCACCCACTTGTAAGTTATTATCATACATCCTGTTGAGCTGTCCTTAATGTATTATATTATTTGCCTGTTTACCTGATTGTACAACTATTTTTGTGTATGCTTTCTCATGATTGAATTGTAAGTTATTATTATACATCCCGTGTTGAGCTGTGTTTAATGTATTATTTGCCTGTTTACTTGATTGTACAGCTATTTTTGTGTATGCTTTTTCGTGATTGAATTGTTTCTTTTTGATTGATGTGATTATAGATCGATTAGAGATTGGTGCACCCCATTCTCCAGACTGGTGCACACCGCCCTGTTCCTGTTTGTCCTGCCCCCCTCCCCCCCCCCCCCACGCTCTGTCCCTCCTCATCTTTCCCCACCCTCTCCCCCCCCATCTTTGCCCCCCCCCCCCCCCCCAACACACACACACACACACACACACACACACACACACACACACACACACGCACGCATGCATATACAGTAACACACACACACATGCTCTGAGGATGAGAAAAGAAAGGGGGCGACAGATAGAGAAGACAGATAGAAAGAAGACAGATAGAGAAGACAGATAGAGAAGATCTGCGTTACTTTTCCTTCTGCCTCCCCTAACACTCCCCCTTTGCTTCCCCCCCTCCGCCCACTTTGCTTCCCCGCTCTCCGCCCACTTTGCTTCCCCGCCCTCCGCCCACTTTGCTTCCCCACCCTCCGCCCACTTTGCTTCCCCACCCTCCACCCACTTTGCTTCCCCACCCTCCACCCACTTTGCTTTCCCCACCCTCCATCCACTTTGCTTCCCCACCCTCCGTCCACTTTGCTTCCCCCTCCACCCCTCCGTCCACTTTGCTTCCCCACCCTCCGTCCACTTTGCTTCCCCACCCCACCCACCCACTTTGCTTCCCCACCTCCCGCCCACTTTGCTTCCCCCCCCACCCCCACCCTCCACTTTGCTTCCCCACCCTCCGTCCACTTTGGTTCTCCACCCTCCCGCCCACTTTGCTTCCCCACCCTCCGTCCACTTTGCTTCCCCACCCTCCACCCACTTTGCTTCCCCACCCTCCACCCACTTTGCTTCCCCCCCACCCTCCCCCACCCTCCACTTTGCTTCCCCACCCTCCACCCACTTTGCTTCCCCACCCACCATCCACTTTGCTTCCCCCCCTCCGCCCACTTTGCTTCCCCACCCTCCGTCCACTTTGCTTCCCCGCCCTCCACCCACTTTGCTTCCCCCCCCTCCGCCCACTTTGCTTCCCCACCCTCCGCCCACTTTGCTTCCCCACCCTCCGCCCACTTTGCTTCCCCACCCTCCGCCCATTTTGCTTCCCTGCCCTCCATCCATTTTGCTTCCCCCCGCCCTCCGCCCACTTTGCTTCCCCCACCCTCCGCCCACTTTGTCCACTTTGCTTCCCACCCTCCGCCACTTTGCCCCCCCCTCCACCCACTTTGCTTCCCCACCCTCCACCCACTTTGCTTCCCCGCCCTCCCCACCCACTTTGCTTCCCCGCCCACCATCCACTTTGCTTCCCCCCCCTTCGTCCACTTTGGTTCTCCACCCTCCGCCCACTTTGCTTCCCCACCCTCCATCCACTTTGTTCTCCCCCCACCCTCCACCCACTTTGCTTCCCCAGAGTCTGCCCGTTCCCCCCCCCCCCCCCCCCCCCTCCTTCCGCCTCCACTTGTGCTCGCCCCATCATGTCGTTAATATGAAAAGATGCAGTTTGCTGGCCCATCAATGATTGTTGAGTTGTTCGGTGGAAGTTATACATTTTGTTGTTCTTGTGGTTAATGGATATTATCTGGCTGTTTACTTGTTTATCGGATTGATATTGTATATGCCTCTTCATGATTGAATTGTTTATTTATATTCGATAGATATGCCTATAAATTGATTAGAGACTGGTGCATCCACCTCCTGATTGGCATGCCCGGTCTGTTTCTGTTTGCCCTGCCCCCCCCCCCTCCCCTGTCTCCCTCCCCCCATTACCACAGCGTCTCCGTTCCCTCCTCTCTCCCCTCCACACACACACACACACATACATCACCACATATTCAGGGGGGTGGGGGGTGACAAATAGAAAAAATACGTGGAAAACGTTGCTTCTTTTCTCCGATGACTCTCCCCTTCCCCACCCTCCGCCCCCACTGCTTTCCCCAAATCACTGCCCTTTTCTTTTCCCCCGCCACTCCCCCCCCCCCCCCCCCCCCCCCCCCCTACGCCCCCTTTTGTACTTACTTCACCACGCCAGTAAACATGTGAAGGCGCAGTTTTGTTAGCCAATCGATGCTGGATGGAAAGGACTTGCATTGTTGAGGTGTTTAGTGGAAGTTATTACACATCTGTTCGATCTTTAGCCTGGTATATATTACTCGGTGTTTACTTGATTGTGAGTGCCGTTTTTATGACTGACTGAATTTTTTGTTTATATTTGATCGATGTGTTTGTGGATCAATTTAAAGACGGGTGCTTTCATCTCCTCACCTGTTCTTGTTTGTCCTGCCTGTCCCCCCTCCCCCCCCCCCCCCCCGTGCCCTTCCTGTCTGCCTGTCTCCCCCCCCCCCCCCACTCCTTCCCAGCGTCTTTGCCTTCTCCTCTCCCACTCACACACACACATATACAGACATATACATTAACACATATTTATGTTTTGATGGGGGTGGGGCTGGGGGGTGGGGTGGGGACGGAGGGGATCAGGGGAAAACGTTTGCTTTCATTTTTGTTAACACTCACCTATCGGGAGACACATGTACGGTGTCACACATCGTGTATGACGTGTTATTTCTCCTATAGCCTTTTTCCCCCACTCCTGCAAAAAACGCAAAAATTGTTTGAACTTTTGGAGTTGGTGATAAAAATGGCATAAACATTTGTATGATAGTATTGTAATTTTTTTTTTTTTTTTTTTGTTTGTTTTTTTTTTTTTTTTCCATAGATCACTTTTGGTGTCAATGGTGTTGGAATTAACCTACCTTTCTTAACTCTCGACACATTCGTTGCTGTAACTATCAGTAACGCAGAGAAGCTGTACATTTGGCTCGTGAAAATGGAAAGAGTCCAGGTACGGATGGATTTGGAACTGAATTTTATAAATTCTTTCGGAAAAATTATTCGTGGGATTAAACCAGTCGTTCAAAGACGGAGAACTTTCAGCAACACGAAAAACAGGGGCTTATTACTTGCATTCCCAAACCAGAAAAATCTAAAGAACACATAAAAAATTGGAGACCAATTTCATTATTAAATGTCTTATATAACATCGGAGCATCGTGTATTGGAAACAGGATTAAGAAAACCCTTGAAAAATTAATCAGTGAGGATCAGCCTGGATTTGTAGCCAACCGATATCTTGAGACAATATTAGACTGATTTACGATTTAATCTGTTATCTTGACACAACACAATTTTTGTTTACAGTTCTGGAATCGTTTGGTTTTGGAGAGGGTATTTGTAAATGGATACGAACATTTTACACAGACATCAAATCAACACTTATAGTCAATGGCCAAGTAGCTGACTGGTTTCGAATAGAACGAGGATGTAGGCAAGGAGGCCCACCTTCCCCTTATCTATTTATACTTTGTGTGGAGATTTTAGCCATTATGATAAGAGAAAACAAAGATATTAAAGGCATTGACATCAACCACGAAGAACACAAAATATCTCAATTTGCTGATGATGTGCAGCTAATGAATAATGGTGATAGATTATCCTTTGAAAAGTCTATTCAGTTGATTTTAAAATTTGGAAATTCTCAGGGCTGTTTATGAATGAAAATAAAACACAAGCAATCTGGCTTGGAAGTAAAAAGAATTCAAGAACAAAATACATGCAACATTTAAATATAATCTGGAATCAAGAAAAATTTAAAATACTCGGTATATGGTTTACAAATGATATAAAAAAGATTGTGATCAGGCTAAATATGCCGAAAAAAAATGTCAGAAATAAAAGCTCTGTTCAATATTTTGATAAAAAGAATATAACTCCTCTTGGAAGAGTTGCTGTATTAAAATCCTTAATACTATCAAAACTAATACACCTCTGGACCCCTGCTTCCCAACCCACCAGATGAGTTTGTGAATAATCTCAGAAAATGTGTTTTCGTTTTATTTGGAATGGTAAACGAGATAAAATTAGCAGAAATACGGTAACGAAAAGTGTAAGATATGGTGGTGTAAATGTACCGGATGTCAGAGCATACATTGCTGCACTGAAACTCATTTGGATCA
>JADBJO010007536.1:60000-82500 GCA_016801955.1 Conus betulinus | reverse complement strand
GACACAAGCCAGAACAAATGCGCGAGACGTCAGCACAAAAACGTCACGGAAGAGATGCTTCATGTCTAAGCTAATCAGACTGATTTTCTGGCGTCGAGCGTTGCTCCATTCGAGTCTATGCACAGGTCAGCGAATCGTACTAGCAGGAAGAATGAACCAGCTCTCACAACAAAAGCAAGACATCGTTTGGCCCCAAAACTGACACATGACAGACGGACAGGTATTTTCTTCAAACTGGTGATTGAATAAAGTCAACATTTTGATGTTTGCAGCACACGGCGCAAGTCTGAATGAACGGTACTTTTTACGTCTGTCCCACAGAGCTTCGCCGATTGATCACTGCCCACGTCAAAGCCCATGGAAAATCTCTCCCAATCTTTTCCGCATCAAAGCAGCGTACCACCAAGTGTTTGGAAACTGGGGCATCATCCCTCAACTGAAGTTTGACAGGAAAAAGGCACCATAACATCGACATCACTTTCCACTCCTATTGCTCCTCCCAGTCCGTCCCATTAGCCGCTGCCGCGCGCCTTTCGCTGTACGGCAGTTTTCTTTTTTTCTTTTTGTTTTCTGCCGTGTCCCGCGCACGTGCCAGGACGCACGGCGGCGCAGCGCTGCTGTCCAGCAATTGCTTACATTATACACTGTATTGCAGCAGCGCTTCATCTCTCTCTGTCTGTCTCTCTGTCTTGGTCTCTCTCTGCCTGTCTGTCTGTCTGGCTGTCTGTCCGTCCGTCCGTGTCTGTCTGTCTGTCTCTCTCTCTCTGTCTCTCTCTCTCTGTGTTTTTCCGTCTGTGTGTCTGTCTGTCTCTCACTCTGTGTGTGTGTGTGTGTGTGTGTGTGTGTGTGTGTGTGTGTGTGTGTGTGTGTGTGCGTGCCCCACTGTCTTTGTCCCTCTGTCTGTATTTCTGTCTCTGTCTGCCTGTCTGCCTGTCTGTCTGTCTGTCTGTCTGTCTGTCTGTCTGTCTGTCTGTCTCTCTCTCTCTCTCTCTCTCTCTCTCTCTCTCTGACTGAGACTCAGACGTAGACTTTGCCACAAGAACTCATAAGGTCCATAATCACAGCAGGGGTATTATGAGAAATCACGTGTGTGTGTGTGTGTGTGTGTGTGTGTGTGTGTGTGTGTGTGTGTGTGTGTGTGTGTGTGTGTGTGTGTGTTTCTGTGTGTGTGTGTGTGTGTGCGTGCGTGCGTGCGTGCGTGCGTGTGTGCGTGCGTGCGTGCGTGCGTGCCTGCCTGCCTGCCTGCCTGCCTGCGAGCGAGCGTGCGTGCGTGCGTGAATGCGCGTGCGTGCGTGCGTGCGTGCGTGCGTGCGTGCGTGCGTGTGTGTGTGTGTGTGTGTGTGTGTGTGTGTGTGTGTGTGTGTGTGTGTGTGTGTGTGTGTGTTTGGTTGTTTTTTTGCTGTTGTTGTGTTGTCGTTGCTGTTTATGTAGTGTGTTGCGGTTACTAGTGTTACATGAGCATGCTGTGTGTTATTTTACATGTATGATGTAGCGTGTAGCTCTGCGATGGAAGATTTTACGCCGTGTCACATTATAGTGTGTTGTGCACTGGAGTCCAGTGTATTGTGTTGTAGTGTACATCGTACTGTGTCGCTTTGCAGTGTGTTGTGATGACGTGCAATGAAAGTGATGTGATATGGTGTATTGCATTACCACTGTGTCATTTTGCCAGAAAAGGAAAGATTGTATCGTGTAGTATTCGCAGTGCGATTAGTTATGGAACATTGTGTTGCGTAGTATTTATAATGTATCATACATAGTGCATGGTCTTGACTGCATTTGCGATATTATAAACTGTATTGTATTGTATTGTGCCTTGTTTAGTGTTGGATTTGAAATGTTATGCATTGTAGCACAGTGCGTGATGTTGTATCACAGTGCAATGCGCATCAGCAGATAAGACGTCGGAAGACCAAGGCCAGGATTTAAACCACAGTGCCAAGGACATCCACGCTGTTGGTTCGGATGAGGAATTTGCACAGGCCCTCGATGCCAGGCGCCTGAAACTCAACCTGCCACGAGCAAACGAGACTGAAGATTGGGAGAAACTGGATGCAAAAATCGTCCAAAGACTCGATGCACTGATAGGGAAAAGCACCCTGGAACACAAACTAGCCACATATGGGGACATTGTGTATGCCACATGTAGAGACGCCTATGGAGCAAAACTACCCAAAGAGAAAAAAACACCTCCAAAGAAATCCAGACGCCAAGAAGAGATGGACAAGATCAGGGTCCAAAAGAAAAACCTCAAGAAGCAAATGAAGACTGCTCTGCCAGCTGAAAAACAAGGCTTGGAAAAAACTCTGGGAAGACCTGAAAGCAAAACACAGCGCCCTCAGCAAAGCGGAATCTGCGAGGAAGAGGAAAAGCAAAAAGAAGAAGACACAAGAGCGTTTCTTCAGAGACCCCCCCCCAGTTTGCCAGAACTCTGTTCGAGCAGCCAAAATCTGGGGACCCTAAGTGTGGACAAAGGAGTTCTTGAGCAGCATCTGAGAAAAAATACTCTGACTCACAGAGCAAAGCACCACTCGACATTCAAGGTCTGGTGTGGCCAACCAACCCTGAGGAACAGTTCAATGACAAGCCTCCAACGTTGGCGGAAATCAAGAAGGTGGTCGACAAAGCCAGAGCCAAATCATCACCAGGGCCAAACGGAATACCTTACCAGCTGTACAAGAAATGTCCCAAGGTGCTGGAGTGGCTCCACAGGCTGCTGCGATCAGCTTGGAGAAAAATCAGAAGATCAGCGGCCAGTGGATGACGGCAGATGGTGTGTACATCCCCAAAGAGCAAAACTCAAGTGACATCAGCCAGTTCAGGCCAATATCACTACTGAACGTCGAAGGGAAAATCTTCTTCTCTGTCATGGCAGCAAGGCTGACCAAGTACCTCATGGAAAACAAGTACTTGGATGTGTCAGTCCAGAAAGGTGGCATTCCAGGCGTGGCTGGCTGTGTAGAACACGCCACAATGATCTGGGACGCAATCCAAAGAGCAAAAACAGAAAAGAGAGACCTGGACGTAGTGTGGCTCGACCTGGCAAACGCATATGGATCTGTACCCCATGAGATGATACAGTTGGCTCTTAAGATGTACCATGTGCCAAAGAACATCCGCGACATGCTCAAGAAGTACTTCAAATGGCTTCTCAATGCGGTTCTCTACCAAGGAGTACACAACAGATTGGATCAACTTGGAAGTGGGCATTGCAATGGGCTGTGCCATTTCCCCAATACTGTTCGTGTTGGCAATGGAAGTCATCTTGAAAGCAGCAACAAGCAACGCAAGACAAACAGACCTTGGCGATGGATACAAGATGCCCCCTCTCAAGGCCTTCATGGATGACACTACAGTGATTTCATCCAGAGAAGACGAGACACGTCACGTGCTGGAGAGGCTGGACGACGACATAGTTGCCTCATCCAGAATGAAGTTCAAGCCAAAGAAATCACGGAGTCTCTCACTGAGGAAAGGAAAAGTGGCCGAATCTGTGGTCTTCAGTGTTGCCAACCAGACCATTCCAACAGTAACAGAAGAGCCAGTCAAGAGCCTTGGAAGATGGTATGATGATACGCTGAAAGACACACAAAGAGCAAAAGAAACCAAACAGATGTCGGAAGAAGGCTTGGAGACCATTGACCAGTGTGGGCTCCCTGGCAAATACAAGGTCTGGTGTCTGCAGTTCATGCTGATACCAAAGCTCCTATGGCCTCTGATGATATACGACATCTGCACCAGCATAGTGGAGGCAATGGAATCCAAAATCAACAAGTTCACAAGGAAATGGCTTGGTGTCCCACCCTGTCTGACTGACATAGCGCTATACTGTCGCCAAGCAAAGCTGAAACTACCACTGAAATCCATCTGGAGGAATATAAAGCAGGGAAGATCAGACTTCAAAGCATGCTGGAGGACTCAGGAGACAAGGTGGTTGAAGCAATCAAGCCCCAGCTGAAGACAGGCAGAAAATGGAAAGTTCAAGAGGCGATGGATTCTGCAAAAGAAAGTCTCAAGATCAGAGAAATAACAGGACACACACAGACCAACAGACAAGGACTGGGGGTGACCAAAACTGAATGGTGGTCAAAGGCCAAAGGAAAAGCCAAAAGAGACATGATGATTCAGGAGATGAGAAAAGAAGAAGACCAACAAAGACTCCAAAAAGCAGTCCAGCAGAGCCAAGGGGGCAATGGACAACGTGGGAGAATGCACTCCAAAGAAGTCTCACTTGGAATGACATTTGGCACATGGCCCCTCTCAGGATCAGCTTCATTCTCAGATCTGCATATGACCTTCTGCCTTCAAATGCAAACCTGGTGAAGTGGGGAAAAAAACAGACGATCCTTCATGCCCCCTTTGCCATGAAAAACAAAAACAGTGGAGCATGTCCTAAGCTCATGTAAAGTAGCCCTGGCTCAAGGAAGGTACACACATGGAGGCACAACCAAGTGCTCAAAGAGATTGTACAAGTAGTCTGGGCTAGTACCAACACCACAAAAGGGAAAATCAGGACTCCAAAAGCACCCGCAACATTCTTCACGGCAGGAGGCAGCGAATCATGGCCAAGAACACAGTGCCACTCGGAAACATGCAGGCAGAGTCTGCTGGACGGGGCAGATGACTGGGAGTGCACAGCAGACCTCCCAAATGGAATAGTCACCCAGAGATTATCAGCAAGAGTGGCATGAGACCAGAATAGTATTACACTCTCAGTCAACCAAGCAGCTGATCATGATCGAGCTCACGGTGCCATATGAGAACAGAATGGAGGCAGCTCAGATCTACAAGACTGAAAAGTATGCTGATCTGGCAAACAGCCTGAGGAGAGAAGGCTATCAGGTCAAAGTCCTCACTGCAGAAATTGGAGCTAGGGGGTTTGTGGGAACGTCTGCATACAGCCTCATGAAACAGCTCTCAGTTGCAGGGAGGGAAAAAAAAAAACCAAAGCCCTGAAAGCAATGGCAGAAGCGGCAGAGAGGGCCCAACCCCCCTAGAGTGTCAGGAGATAAGGCCGAAACACTCGCTTATTATTTCACAGTGCATTGTATTGTATTGTAATACAATATGATAGCATTACAATTCATTATCTTGTGTTGTATTGAAAATGTTACATATAAGAGCACGTTACATTATGTTGCAATGCAATGTAACGCATTACAATTCATTGTCTTGTGTTGTTATCTTGTATACAGCAGTATGAAGTGCTCTGTTGCAATTGTCTTGTGTTGTTATCTTGTATACAGCAGTATAAAGTGCTGTGTTGTCTTGTTATCTTATATACAGCAGTATAAAGTGCTGTGTCGTCTTGTTATCTTTTATACAGCAGTATAAAGTGCTGTGTTGTCCTGTTATCTTATATACAACAGTATAAAGTGCTGTGTTGCAATTAATTGTCTTGTGTTGTTATCTTGTATACAGCAGTATAAAGTGCTGTGTTGTCTTGTTATCTTATATACAGCAGTATAAAGTGCTGTGTTGCAATTAATTTTCTTGTGTTATCTTGTATACAGCAGTATAAAGGCTGTGTTGCAGCGCTTGTGTTGTGTCAGAGTCTTTACCAGAGTGTAATGTGTTTGGGCCTATCATGTTGTGCAGCAGTGTATTGTGTTGTATCGTGTTGTATTATGATGTACTGTGTTGCGCTGCAGTGTAATGTATTGCGTTGCGATGTGCTGGGTTGGATTGTATTGCAATATAATGTGTCGTATCGTAGAGCGTTGCATCGTGTGTCATTACAATGTCATATACTGTTTTCTGTCCTGTTGCATTGCACTGTCATGTGCGCTGGTATGTTGCGTGCTTTCTGTTGTTTTGCGGTGTCATTGTCGCATTTTAGTCTAATGTGTTCTGCTATTCTCATCAGAATGTAATGTGCTGTGGTCTGTTTATCCTGTGTTGTGTTGTTTTTAGTGGTGTCATACTACAGTGCAGGATAGTATGCTGTGCTGCACTGTGCTATACTGTGTTGTGTTGCCTTGTGGGTGCGTTGTGCTGTGTGGTGATGTAATGTGTGGCGTTATAATGCATTGTGTCGCGTCTTATTAGAAAACACAATGGTCTGTGGTCTCTTATGTTGTGTTGTTGTTATTGTTGTGTCGACATGCAGTGTAAGATTTCGTGTATGTAGCGTTGCGTTGCGTTGCGTTGCGTTGCGTTGCGTTGCGTTGTGTTGCGTTGTTCCAATTGTGTCGAACTGAGGTGTAAGATTTCATGTTGCGTTGCGTGGCGTTGTGCTGTGTCATAATGTAATGTGCTGCATGGTAGTGCATTTTGTCCAGTCATGTGCTGTGTTTTATTACATTATGGTTTATTGTGTTGTACTGAATCCATTGCAAAGCATTGTGTTGTACTGAATCCATTGCAAAGCATTGTGTTGTACTGAATCCATCGCAAAGGATTGTGTTGTATGGAATCCATTGCAAAGGATTGTGTTGTACTGAATCCATTGCAAAGGATTGTGTTGTACTGAATCCATTGCAAAGGATTGTGTTGTGCTGAATCCATTGCAAAGCATTGTCTTGTACTGAATCCATCGCAAAGGATTGTGTTGTACTGAAACCATCGCAAAGGATTGTGTTGTACTGAATCCATTGCAAAGCATTGTGTTGTACTGAATCGATTACAAAGCACTGTGTTGTGTTGAATCCATTGCAAAGCATTGTGTTATGTTGAATCCATTGCAAAACATTGTGTTTTATTGCATTTTTATATATAATTGTGTCGGGTTGTATGTATGCATCGTCTACCAGTGTGTTGTACAACATGAGCTGCCTTGCAAAGTCTTCTATTACATTCATAACAAAGTACGTTGTATAAACTGCCATGCCTTGTGTTGTAGCACATATATAGCAAAGCATAGTGTTGTATTAATTGAACAGCAATGCGTAGGATTCTGTCTACTGCCTAACTTTGTTTTTTTGTTGAGGCGATTGCCGTGCATTCGGTTCTATTATGTTCAGGGCGCAATATTGTGTTGTATTCAGTGATTTGCTTTGTGTTGTACATTTGCTGCCCTGCATTATGTTGCGTTATATTCAAGAACTTGCATTGTCTTGTATTGCATCACATTCAATGCAGGACAGTAGCGTTGTATCAATTCCCCTGCATCAAGTTGTTAACATATTTATTACACAGGATTTTGTTGTAGGAATCTATTGGCACTGGATTATATTGTATTCCTATAATGTTATAGCACTGTGTTGAATTTCATTAGGTTTCTTGTGTTGTGCACATGTTTGCATTGTATTCATTGCGTTGCATTTCTTAGCTCTTCTGTTTATTGCACTCCTTGGTTTGACGCTGTGTCTATTGCGTTGCCTTGTGTTTCATCAGGCTTCTTGTATTACATTTGTGCGGTTATTGTGTGTCAGGAATTTTACACAACAGGTTACTTTGTTGTCGTCGTCGTCGTTGTTGTTGTTGTTGTTTGTTGTTGTCATGCTTGAAAGCGTTGTGTTTTATACCATTGTGCTGCGTTTAACCACTTTACGGTGTGTCCTAGTGACGGAGCATTTGCAGGGAAGAGGGGGGGGGGGGGGGGGGGGGGCAAGGGCGAGGGCAAGGGCGGAGCTGAGGAGTCTGAGGTCCGGCTTTTACGTCTATTCTTATAGGTTCCTTGGGTTGCATTGTGTTTGTACACGCTTGTGTGTGTGTGTGTGTGTGTGTGTGTGTGTGTGTGTGTGTGTGTGTGTGTGTGTGTGAGTGTGTGTGCGTGTGTGCGCGTGCGTGTGCGTGTGTGCACGTGCGTGCGTGCATTCGTGCACGTGTGCGTGCGTGCGTGCGTGCGTGCGTGCGCGCGCGTGTGCGTGCGTGCGTGTGTGTGTGTGTGTGTGTGTGTGTGTGTGTGTGTGTGTGTGTGCCGAATGTGCTGATCTCATACATATAGATGGCGTGTGTGTGTGTTTTGCCAGCTCTGCTTCCAGAATCAAATCAGGACCACTTCGGTCGCTGGCAATTGATCACAGCAGCCCACCCCCAGCTCTAGGCCTCCCAATCTGATTGTCGAGGCCAAGGTCTTCTGGTGACTCGTGGCTGACAGTCAACTCCCCTGCCCTCCCCCCCCCCCCCTCTCATCCTCCTGTCTACACACATTCCTTCCCTTGTGAGGGATATGAAGAACTCCTCAGTCAATTGTCAGGGCTACGCAAATTCGTGAGTGTCATCCGTGCGGCATCCATCAGTACGCATATTTTGGGGTGCCCTTTGGCAGCCGCATACGCTTCTTGTACAGTAGTGAGCATTGCAACTCTCAAATAATGCAGGATGGGGAGAAGAAAGAAAAAGGGCCAGGGGGTGAGAGTGGCAGTGAGGATAGTCTTTTATCTGTTTCATGTTCTCTGTGTTACTTTCTTTGCTTGCCTGTCTGTTTTCGCTTTCTTCCTCTGTGCCTCTACACCACTGAAATAGTCAAGAATCAGGCAGAAATAACCCATCTTTCCAATCTGGAACACTTCACGAAGATTAGGGAAACAAGCTTGTAGAATGCTTCACCGCACGTTGCCGGAACTCAAGGTCCTCGGTTCAAAAAGCAAAGTCTGTAACCAGTTGATTACGAGCCCCTCGCCGTCTGTTAGACACATCAGGTTTCTTTCAGAGCTCCATGCGCCTTTCAGAATCATGCAGCTGAAGTGCCAGCACCATCAAGGCTCCACCAGGCCACACCATTATGAGGGCCCCGTCAGGTGCCACCATTATGGGGGCCCTATCAGGCCCCACCATTATCAGTGCCCCGTCAGGTCCCCAATCCCCCAATTATCAGGGCCCCGTCAGGTCCCACCATTATGAGGGCCCCGTCAGGTCCCACCATTATCAAGGCCCTATCAGGTCCCACCATTATGAGGCCTCATCAGGTCCCACCATTATTAGGGCCTCATCAGGTCCCACCATTATTAGGGCCCCGTCAGGTCCCACCATTATTAGGGCCCCGTCAGGTCCCACCATTATTAGGGCCCCGTAAGGTCCTACCATTACTAGGGCCCCATCAGGTCCTACCATTATGAGGGCCCCATCAGGTCCCACCATCATTAGGGCCCCATCAGGTCCCACAATTATTAGGGCCCCGTCAGGTCCCACCATTATTAGGGCCCCATCAGGTCCCACCATTATCAGGGCCCCATCAGGTCCCACCATTATGAGGGCCCCATCAGGTCCCACCAATATTAGGGCCCCATCAGGTCCTACCATTATGAGGGCCCCATCAGGTCCCACCATCATTAGGGCCCATCAGGTCCCACCATTATCAGGGCCCCGCCAGGTCCCACCATTATTAGGGCCCCATCAGGTCCCACCATCATTAGGGCCCCATCAGGTCCCACCATTCTTAGGGCCCCGTCAGGTCCAGTCATTATTAGGGCCCCATCAGGTCCAACCATTATTAGGGCCCCGTCAGGTCCCACCATTATCAGGGCCCCGTCAGGTCCCACCATTATTAGGTCCCCATCAGGTCCCACCTTATTAGGGCCCTGTCAGGTCCCACCATTATCAAGGCCCTATCAGGTCCCACCATTATGAGGGCCCCGTCAGGTCACACCATTATCAGGGCCCAGTCAGGTCCCACCATTATCAGGGCCCCGTCAGGTCCCACCATTATTAGGGCCCCGTCAGGTCCCACCATTATCAGGGCCCCGTTAGGTCCCACCATTATTAGGGCCCCGTCAGGTCCACCTTTATTAGGGCCCCATCAGGTCCCACCTTTATTAGGGCCCCATCAGGTCCAACCATTATTAGGGCCCCGTCAGGTTCCACCATTATCAGGGCACCGTCAGGTCCCACCATTATTAGGGCCCCATCAGGTCCAACCATTATTAGGGCCCCGTCAGGTCCCACCATTATTAGGGCCCTGTCAGGTCCCACCATTATTGGAGCCCCATCAGGTCCCACCATTATGAGGGCCTCATCAGGTCCAACCATTATTAGGGCCCCCATCCGGTCCCACCATTATTAGGGCCCCATCAGGTCCCACCATTATTAGGGCCCCATCAGGTCCCACCATTATTAGGGCCCCATCAGGTCCCACCATTATTAAGACCCCATCAGGTCCCACCTTTATTAGGGCCCCGTCAGGTCCCACCATTATGAGGGCCCCATCAGGTTCCACCATTATTAGGGCCCCATCAGGTCCCACACCATTATTAGGGCCCCGTCAGGTCCCACCATTATCAGGGCCCCATCAGGTTCCACCATTATTAGGACCCCATCAGGTCCCCACCATTATTAGGGCCCCGTCAGGTCCCACCATTATTAGGGCCCCGTCGGGTCCCACCATTATGAGGGCCCCGTCGGGTCCCACCGTTATGAGGGCCCCGTCAGGCCCCACCATTATGAGGGCCCATCAGGCCCCACCATTATTAGGGCCCCATCAGGCCCCATCATTATTAGGGCCCCATCAGTCCCCACCATTATTAGGGCCCCGTCGGGTCCCACCATTATGAGGGCCCCGTCAGGCCCCACCATTATGAGGGCCCCGTCAGGCCCCACCATTATTAGGGCCCCATCAGGCCCACCATTATTAGGGCCCCATCAGTCCCCACCATTATTAGGGCCCCGTCGGGTCCCACATTATGAGGGCTCTGTCAGGCCCCACCATTATTAGGGCCCCTTCAGGCCCCACCATTATTAGGGCCCCATCAGTCCCACCATTATTAGGGCCCCGTCGGGTCCCACCATTATGAGGGCTCTGTCAGGTCCCCACCATTATTAGGGCCCCTTCAGGCCCACTATTATTTGCGGGCCCAGTCAGGTCCCAGCACACCATTAGGGCCCACTGGTTAATGTGTCGCTGGGGACTGGTCAGGTCCCATACCACTAGGGCTCAGAATGTTTCTCCCCCCGAGTGCAATTGACAACACAAGGAAAACAAAATGATACTGTACTGTACCCTTAACGGAACGACCAACGGTCAAATGCGCGAACAATACAAACATAATCTCAAATGACAGTGAAGAGAGGGTCAAATAACTGATGAAAGATGTATGGGCAAAGAGTGCAGTGAAAAATATCATGAACCCCACACGTGCGCGTGGGCATTCGAACATCAGAAATCGAAAGTAAACAGGCGATAATTCAATAACCAGCCAACACCCAGGATAAAACACAAAAGTATATCCGCACCTACAGCTCAATGTCTTAAACCGGCACAGGACCTCTATTGGACAAGAACTGAAACTGTACTGTACGTGATATTGTATTGTACTCCTTTAACACCCCAGCCGATCTCAATATATTCGTCCTTTTAAGTGGAGCGTCGCTCACTACTGCCTATGGTGTGGCGGCGCCGCTGACTTCGTCTGCGATCAGTGTCTGGTCGTCATTATTGCCCTGATATGGCGTCATTGGCTGGGCCGTGGAAACAATATGAAGTGAATACAAATGGAATCTTTGTCTATGATAGTGAAAGGGACAGCTTCTTTCTTGTAGTGGTGTCTGTGACCTAAGCTAGAGGTACGCTGTGCAGATGACCTGAATGTAGCCCCTGATTTGAAGTCTCAGCACCCAGACCAGTCACTGCTTCTGATCCATGACACAAAGGCACACTCGACCAAGCAGGCCTGTCTGGCATCCACACCATCCTGGCGCTGTTTCAGCTTCGATGGGCAGGTCATGTAGCTCGCATGCCAGACCACCGGCTACCCAAGAGATTCTTCTACAGTGAGTTGCATCAAGGAGTGCGTTCCCATGGAGGTAAGAAGAAAGGCTTCAAAGACACTCTCAAAACATCCATGAAAGCGTTTTTAACATCGACCCTGACACAGAAACAAACTGCTGAGGATCGAGCAAGGTGGCGCTACTCCCTCCACATAGGCGCCAAATTATGTGAAGAAAGGACAGCTGCAGCGCAGCAAAACAGTCAGGTAAGGAAAGCCCGCGCCAGCAATCAAGAGGAAGTCTCCTAGGCTCCCTGTCCAAGCTGTCACTGCACATTCCGTGCATGCATCGGTTTGATCAACCCCTGCGTATCCACAAATCGTCTCACCCCTCTTAACCCCAAGATGACTGACGTGGTCCTCGTCGACCCGACGCACACAAACGAACGTACTTCTGATCTAGCGGACGTGGGAAGAATACCAACGAAACCCTCCTCCCACGCACAGTGCCATCTACAGTGTGGCCAGGTGTTCTCGCTCTTAGGCGGAATGCTTTATCCTCAACACACCACCAACCCGACCCTGTACGAAATGGCGACACTCCAGTGCTCATTCTCCCACCCACCGCATACAGCCCACTTATTGTCTTTTTTAAAATCGGTAACATCCTGGCCTGCAATTAGGCACAAAGGTTTACAGTACTCTCACAAGTTCAGTTGCAATCAAGTGAAATAGTGGCAGCTGTGCGTCGGCCTTTTTTTTAAAACACAGAAGTATAAACACGTGTTGGTTGGAAAGTGGTTTAGAAACAGAACCAATGTGATTAATCCCGTTGGCAATGGGTCGATGTGTTTTTTTTGTTCTTGCTTGTTGTGTTTTGAAAGAAATGTCGTTTGGATTATTTGGCATTCTTGTTTTCATTTTTCTTTTTATATATCTCAAAACCGTTTAAACTTTTTGGCCAAAACAATTCAGCTATCTCTGATGATAACGTTTGTTCTCTGTTTTAAACTCCTGTATTGTTTGCAGCCAAGCCGACCACGGAAGTCACACCAACAAATGTACCAATTAACCCCATCAGCCGATCCACTAATCACTAACACAGTCATCTTACCATCATTCCAAGCAACCAACCTATTTGTGCTGCCACTGTTCAGAGTTCGAACGAGCCTCTTTGAAGCAACACAAATATATATTATTTTTTTTTAAGATGGCTGCCACGGCATACAACTCCAAATGACTGCATTAGGGCAGTTTTTTAAAGCACATGTTTGATATTCACATAGTTGTAAACTGTTCTTTATAGTTCATGACGTCTCAGTTTATTATGTCTTTTTTTTTTTTTTTTTTTTTTTTTGCTGTCCCAACCTCTGCGCTGCCTCAGAGGCACTGCACTGCACCCACGCCGCTCATTCCGACACCCCGTCCACAGCCACAGGCCGGTCGGCCCCGCCGCGGCCCGGCCCCGGCAATCCACAGGGAACAGTCAATGTCAAGTCGTCAAGAGGCAACCCACCGGAGGAGACACTGCAGTGCTGCCGAGTCACTTCGGTGGTGTTCGGTGGCGCCTGTTCTGATCTAACATACGCAGGACACCACCTACTAAGCCCCCTACTGACGACAATAATTGCTTAGACGCGGAGCCGGCGTGAGTGAGCTCTCCCTCCGGAGGGCGCCACCACGTCCGTCCAACGACAGCCCCCATGGCCTCGCCGATACCGGTGACCCCGACGGAACCAAACCAAGGCCACAGACGTGGAGAGGACATCGAAATTGAGGTCACCATGAGAGCAGAGCATGGAGGGCCACAGAATTTGAAACTTTTTTTTTGCTGATTGATGAGAATGAGGATGATTAAGATGATGCGGATTTCCATTTCGGTCTGAGACTACATGACAGGGCTGTTCTCTACGCTTCCTTTCATAATATATCCCAGCGTCAACCAGGCCCGAGAGATACAGGCACCTGCAGTGTTGGTCAGAAATTTGAGCAACACTCTCAGAAACGCATCCATTAAGTGGATGAAACTCGACTGTGTGGTCCCAGTTCCCCACTGAGTCCGCAGCAAACTCAACTCTGGGTAGGAGCCGGTCGGGGCAGAAAAACCCACATGACTTCTGATGGGATTCGAACCCACGACCTCCCAGCCGGGAGTCCGCGACGCTAACCACTTCGCCACGGCGGCTGGTCCCCCTTGAGGCAATGCTGGTCTTTTTGAAGCAACGATAGCCGGGTCGAGTCAGAAACAAGAAGTAATCTTTTTCACTTGCACTGGGTTCTCTGGAAACCACTCGATCAGACCAAATGTCACCAACTGTTTCAAAAACATTCTCTGTCTTAGCACACCATCCTGTTACTCTTTGAGTGTGCTTTGGGTATGATGGCCTGTTGGTTGGAGAAAAGGCCGTCAGTCCCAACAACACACAGCTCTGGCATCACACCAACTGTGAGGCGACATTCCCAGAGGAAGGCGCCTAGGTGGCAGACCGGCACAGCGCGGCGCAGCCTACCACCCTGGTATCAGCAGTATCGCCTGGGGACGGCTGTTGAAGCTGTGGGGCAGTTCGGTCGCGAGGCGCTGTCATTTCATGACTTGACAGTGGCCTGCACGACCAGCGGGGCCCTCCTCTTGAGGAAGGGAGTGGTGGGGACGACCCTCACGGATACAGAGCGGATGTGGATCTTTTTAGCGGCTTGGCGACTTCTGTCCTGCCTGTTTTACTGAATTGGCCGAATGCGAGACTGGACCGTCGCCACTCAATATGAAGAGGGCTGCCTGATAGTCCTGAAGACGGCCTTGGAGGGAGGGGCAACAAGGCAAGATGCCCTTACCACCCCAGACACCCGCCTGGCGGACTGACAACGTCTGAAGGAAACACCGAGTACAAACGAATAGACAGACTGACCCAGGCTACTGCCTGAAGGAAAGGACTATATGGATGTCTTCTGCCCAACTCAGACAGACCTCACCCACAGTCTGCCAGCTGCCAAGTCTGCCAAACAACTGACTCTCCGTGTTGCAGCTTGCTGCAGGACAGAACTTCTCCCTAAAAGCTATGCCATGAGGACGTTAAACTCAACAATCCATGGACACAACTTCGGAAATGTGTTAGTATCGGGTAAACAGAAGGTGGGAAACGACTTTCTGTCTGGACTTTCCAGGTTAACGTAGTTGCATACCTGCTGATTTCTGAACTCAGAGTGTCTGGACTTTCCAGATTAACGTAGTTGCATATCTGCTGATTTCTGAACTCAGTGTGTCTGGACTTTCCAGGTTAACGTTGTTGCATACCTGCTGAACTCAGTGTGTCTGGACTTTCCAGGTTAACGTAGTTGCATACCTGCTGATTACTGAACTCAGTGTGTCTGGACTTTCCAGGTTAACGTTGTTGCATACCTGCTGATTTCTGAACTCAGTGTGTAGAGACAGGGAATTTCAAATGAGGCAGGGAACAGTAAGCAGTGAACAACAAACAAGTAGGGTAACTCTGGCTCCCATGATGGAATGAATACACGCTTTTTAATTTCATTATGGAAGCAAGAGTTAACCTACTTGTGCGTTTGACTTCAGCGTGGTGATAGCCCTGATATGGCCCTTTGCGGTCGGCTGAGCTATATGCGATATTACTTACTCACTTATTTGTTTGTTATATACTCTTTTACTGTTCGCTGCCTCATTTAAGATTTCATTCCATGCTAATCAAATCGAGGTTACCTGTACTTGTTTCGGTTCGTCCGTGTGTTTGTTTGACTCTATTCAAGATGAAAAGGCTGTGCCAGTCCGGAATAAAATGTTCATTTGTCTTTGTTCATTGTTCGTCCGTGTGTTTGTTTGACTCTATTCAAGATGAAAAGGCTGTGCCTGTTTGGAATAAATGTTAATTTGTCTTTGTTCGTTGATCCAGTTGTTGCTGTGTAGATGTGTCAGGTATATTGGCAAGCTTGGAACATCCTTTCTAGGGAATGTCTCATTGTTTGTTCTGTGTGCCCTGTGTTGTCTTTTCTGCAAGGCGATTCGGTGTCGTAAGCAGCATTCACTTGCAGTTATTGGATACATTATTTCATCATGGGAGCAACACAAGTTACCCTACGTGTTTGTCACTCAAGTGTAAATGTCTGATACAAACCTTTGAAGAACCTTACCGCGATCGGTGAGAGAGTGGGATGTATGCTACAGAACCAGGGAAAACCCCGGCATGTACCAGACTCTTGGGAGAGGGGGGTGTGTGCCACAGAACCAGGGAAAACCCCGGCATGTAGCAGACTCTTGCGAGAGGGGTGTGTGTGCTGCAGAACCAGGGAAAACCCCGGCATGTAGCAGACTCTTGGGAGAGGGGTGTGTGTGTGTGCCACAGAACCAGGAAAACCCCGGTATGTAGCAGACTCTTGGGAGGGGTGGTGTGTGTGTGCTACAGAACCAGGAAAACTCCAGCACAGAGGCAACACGCTGCGACCCCTAAGTCTCATTCAGGCCAGACACATGGACAGGCAGAAAAAAAGACAAGAAATGACATAGCTGTCAGAGAGACGACAGGCGAAGCCAGGAGGGTCTTTCCACCAAGAAAACTTAGAATGTCTGGCAAATTATGTAACCAGCCCCC
This sequence comes from Conus betulinus, assembly GCA_016801955.1. Classification (NCBI taxonomy): domain Eukaryota; kingdom Metazoa; phylum Mollusca; class Gastropoda; order Neogastropoda; family Conidae; genus Conus; species Conus betulinus. The sequence continues at coordinate 66,314 of JADBJO010007536.1, read as the reverse complement.
CCCCCCCCCCCCACCACACACACACACACCCTCCCCGCCTCAACCCAGGACCCCCTGCCCCCAAACTGACACAGAGACAAATGAAAATGGTGGCGAAGTTTCAATAAACTAGTTTCTATCTTTCTCTTCTTTCTGGGCGGTTCCCGGCACTCTAGTTTCTGATGAATCGTCTTTCCGCTTAGAATCGACTTCATCTCCCCACCCCCACCCCCCCCTCCCCCCCCCACCTCCCCCCCTCCCCCCCACCTCCTCCCCACCCCCACCTCCAGCTGTGTCTTCTGATTGGTAGAATAAATAAAAAACCAAACAAACAAACAAAACAAAAAAAAGTCAGGGGAGCGGGCGAAATTGTGCCCCCTTCCGAACAGGAAACAAACGCTTCTTTCCGTCAAATGAGGACAGTTTGGTCGCACAGAATCCTGAGCACGCTTCCAAATGATAAGGAAACGTCATCCCATTCGTTTTCAGTAAGACAACTTCAATATTTTGACGGAAGAGTCTCTTGTATAGAAGGGGCAATGAGGGTTTTTTTTTTCTCTCTAATGATAACAGCTGATTTTACCGAAGGCCGGACCACTTCATCGTCTAGCATGCCCTCCACTCCTCTGTCAACCCCCTCCCTCCTCCCCTCCTCCCCACTTCAGTCAAGATGAGGTTTAAATGATCGCATTTCTCATTTAATTTCTTCCCGTTGAAAATCCTCTTCATCTTCCATACAAAAATCAATGTCTTTCAGGGCTACAGGTCGAAAAGGAAATGAAATCTTTTCGAATTATGTTCCGTCATAACCCCCCTCCCCACCACTCCACTTTCCCTTCCCTCATGTACCAAAAATAGTAACTTCGTCTCATTGGTAGGAAGAGTCATAGCCATTCTAACCCCCCCCCCCCCCCCCCCCCCCCCCCCCCCCCCCCATTCGGTGAACGGTCCTATAACTTAGAACCAATCACAACATAGTTTACAGACATTAGTGAATCATGTCGTCTGACACAGCTATGAAAAGAAAAGAAAAATGATAAACGAAGTCTGAAAAACAGTCTTTGATTCCGCTTTTTTCCCTTCTTGTTACTACCCTCTTTACCTTCCACACAAAAACAAGATCAACATTCTTGTTACTACCCTCTTTACCTTCCACACAAAACAAGATCAACATTCCCCGCTCAACTCCACAATTGGCAGCCTGCTCTTTGGGGTCCTTTAGCAGAACGTGTCGGCCGACGACCTTCCATTTGTATTTTTACGCGGAAAAAGCCTCAAGGCATTCAATCATTTGATTTCCATAAAAGAGTCAATTGTAATCCTGAGAACTTCTGACCATAATTGGAGATTTTTTTCCAGGTTAATTTCAAACCGTCTATATAGTAAATGCACAAGTCAGGTTGCGTTTGCTATGGATAGCTATTGATGTCGAGCATCTCCGAGTTTTTCATGTTCATGATCCATTTCGTCGATTAGAATTTTCTCCTCCTTATCTGCTAACCTGATTACAGTAAATTTGTCACAGTATTTCCATTAAACAGGTGTAAATAATTACACTAACCAACCAAGTCACTCGGCTGTCCTTGTGGTAAGTAATATCTTCTCCCTTCCCACTTACAGTGTTTCAACGATTCTGCGCACGGACACACGTACACACTCACACCCCTCATCCCAGCCCAGTCCACACACACACACACACACACACACACACACACACACACACACCACACACGCACACACACACACACACACACACAGATAGAGACAGAGAGGGGGGAGAGAAAACACACAATCACACACACACACACACACACACACGCACACGGAGAGAGAGAGAGAGAGAGAGAGAGAGAGAGAGGAGAGAGAGAGAGAGAGAGAGAGAGAGAGAGAGAGAGAGAGAGACACACACACACACACACACACACACACACACACACACACACACACAATCACACACACATACACGGAGAGAGAGAGAGAAATAAACACACAAACACACACACTCACACACACACACATGGTGAGAGAGAGAGAGAGAGAGAGAGAGGAGAGAGAGAGAGAGAGAGAGAGAGAGAGAGAGAGAGAGAGAGAGAGAGACGCAACACACACACATGGTGAGAGAGAGAGAGAGAGAGAGAGAGAGAGAGAGAGAGGGGGGGGGGGAGGTCACGGTGAGAGAGCGACTGTCCACGTTCCCACATGTTGATCAAAATTGCCCCTATTGTGCTTTTGTTCTCCTCCATCATATTTTATGCCCAATCAATAGCTTATTCCGGGCAAGAATATGGTTTTGCAAGGTCCTGTAAATCTAATTAGCAGCAAATTAATCCCCAAGGGCATTCATTCTATTGTGGCAGCTGTGAACATTTGCTGCTGGGCTTGTCTGTCTGTCTGTCTGTTCGTCTCATAGTTTGCATTGCTTTGCTCGTTCGTCTGTTTGATAGCTTGAGTGAGAGAGAGAGAGAGAGAGAGAGAGAGAGAGAGAGAGAGGGGAAAGAGGGAGAGAGAGGAGAGAGAGAGAGAGAGAGAGAGAGACTGACATACAGACAGAGAGAGATACTGACATACAGACAGAGAGAGAGAGAGAGAGAGAGAGAGAGAGTGACATACAGACAAGAGAGAGAGAGAGAGAGAGAGAGAGAGAGAGAGGTGAGGGAGGGAGGGGGGGGGGGGGGGGACAGAGACAGACAAACTGGCAGACAGCCAGATAGACAGACAGACAGACAGACACAGAAACACGAGCAAGGGCACGCACGCACTCACGTTACACACACACACACACACACACACATACACGCGCGCGCGCGCACGCGCGCTCACACGTCTCTAGTTCTATTTTGAAAACCATTCACCTCTTATATTATCAATATGACTCCAGCTGGATTTTTTCAGTATATGGTAGCCTTCTCGGAGACTAAAAGCAATATTCACTTTGAATGTAGGGTCTGTGTTTAATCATGTGTTGGCAGTATGATCTGTACATTCATTTTCAAACAGTCCAGTACGGGATGGTATCGAGCAAAATGTAATACGAGTTTCTGGCACTGACAGAATATAGATGATGGAATCGATCACTTATTACGCGTTCGTCTCTAACCTCTGTATTAAAAGACCGCCCGGTTTGTAACACTAATTTTCAGTCTCTGCAAAACAGTATTTGGAATACACTGACGGGAAGACTTGACAAAAACTCAAAACAATAACAACAACAACAAAAAAGTGAAAATCTGCCGTAAATATGGAACAACTTTTCACAATATGATAGGAGTTTCAATTTTTAAGTGCGGGAATTACAAAGGTAGTCCTATTTGCCAATTATCTAAAACAGACCCATCAATAAAATATGTCAAACGGTCCTTATACTGTTCTTGAATGTGAGATTTCACAAACAAATCATTGTTAAGAAATTGGACCATCATGTTTTTTTTTTCTTTAGGCCAAGATAATCAATATGAAAACAAGCATTACCTAGTTTCCACTTGTAAGTTGTAGAACATGGTGTACGAACACTTATATCTTTTTGTGTAATTCTTAGAGTTTGGAAAAAGATCAGATACACAGTGTGTATACAGATGTAAGGGAAGCAATAGACTTAGTTCTTTTTGGAAAATGACTAACTGTATCATTAAAAATAAAACTCTCACACATGATCTATAAATTTCGATCGGCTGTTCTTTGAACCAACTCCGCCTGGTAGTCTCTTTAGACCTAGCAGTCGGTCCCAAGCCCGGATAAAGGAGGAGGGCTGGGCGTGAGGCTAGCAACCTCACCCTGACAAACAACTGCCTGCTACAGAAACATCAACTGCCGAAGAAAAACGCCACTCCTGAAGAAGAAGGGCCTGGAAGAAGAAGGGCCTGCATCACCAGGACTCATGACGCGTTGTGGCGAAAGCCAAAAAGAAGCCTCAGCACTGACCCACCTTCTAAGAACTAGGAAAACCATCACCCTCGGTTCGTGGAACATCAGAACCATGTAGGAAGCAGGGAAAAACTCGACAAGTAGCAGCTGAGATGAACAGCTACAACCTGGCATTACTAGGACTTAGTGAGACGAAATGGCTGCAATCTGGACAAGTAAGGTTATATGCTGGAGAGTTAATCCCCTTTTCAAGCCATGAAGACCAAAAACTCTGCACATACAGAGGGAGTAGCAATTATGTTATCAAAACAAGCACAAAAAGCACTCACTGGATGAGAAGCACACGGCCCAAGGATTGTGACTGCAAGATTCAGAACAAACAGGAAAGAACGTTGTACAGTGCTATGCCTGATCAACGACCATGATGAAGAGGACAAACACAGCTTCTACAACAGACTGCAGACCACACTGAACAAGCTTCAGGACAAAGACATCACCATTCTCATGGGAGACATGAATGCCAAAGTAGAAGGAGACAATCGAGGATACAAAGAAGTTATGGGCACCTACGCACTAGATGACATGGACGAAAACGACCAACGACTCGCAGACTTCTGCGGGATGAACAACCTAATCGTCGGCGGCATCATATTTTCACACAAAAGGATTCACAAAGCAGTATGGGTGTCACCAAATCACGAAACCGAAAATCAAATCGACCACGTCTGCATTTCCAAGAAATTCAGACGGTCGCTGCAGGACGTTAAAGTGAGGAGAGGGGCAGACGTAGCATCAGACCATCGCCTTCTGACAGCAAAAATAAGGGTCAAGTTGAAGAGGAACCTAGTGAAACCACCAGGAAAAAGAGAAAAGTTCAATGAGGGCTAATTAGAGAACAGTACTATAGAGAGATTCATTCGCACTGTCCCTAAAGAATACATTCCAAACCCTATAAGACCTACACGCAGAAGATACAGACATAGGCACCCATTGGACAGAAACAAAAGAAGTCTTTTCATCAACATGCAAAGAGTTCTTGGATCAAAAAAGAAACATCACAAAGATTGGATCACAACAGAAACCCTGGAGAAAATCGACGAACGAAAACAGAAGAAAGAACAAAAATCAACAGCAGCAGAACAAGAGCAGAGAAAGCAGCACCCACGCAGACCATAGCGAAGCCCACAAGGAAGTGAGACGGAGTGTGAATAGAGACAAGAAAATGTATACTGATCAGCTTGCAGAAGAAGCAGAACAGGCTGCCAGCAGCAGAAACATGAAAGCGCTCTACGACACGACCAAGAAACTCGCAGGAAAGTTTTCCAAGCCAGAGAGACCCATTCAAAACAAACAGGGAGAGACTATTACAGACCAGGAGGGACAACTCAACAGATGGGCGGAGCACCTCGAAGAATTACTGAACAGACCAGCACCACAAGACGTTCCACATATCCCAGTGTCAGAAATTGATCTGCCAATCAATTGTGATCCACCAACCAGGGAAGAAATCGTCAGTGCTATCAAGAAAATGAAGAATGGAAAGGCAGCAGGCCCAGATGCAATTCCAGCTGAAGCTCTAAAAGCTGACATCGACACTACAGCAGACATTCTCCAACCACTTTTTGAGAAGACATGGACATATGAAGATGTCCTACAGACTGGAAAGACGGACACATTATTAAATTACCAAAGAAGGGAGATCATTGCAACTGTGGAAACTATAGAGGCATCACTCTCCTGTCAGTACCAGGCAAGGTCTTCAACAGGATTCTTTTAGAGAGAATGAAGGGTGAAGTAGAGAAAAACATTAGGAATCAACAAGCAGGCTTCCGGAAAGATCGCTCCTGCACAGACCAGATTGCCACGCTAAGGATCATCATGGAACAAACTTTAGAATGGAACACTTTACTCTACATGAATTTTGTGGACTTTCAGAAAGCCTTCGACAGCTTGCACGGAGACAGCTTGTGGCAACTACTACGGTACTATGGAGTACCAGCAAAGATCACCAATTGATTCAGAAATCCCATGAAGGGATAGCATGCCAGGTGGTTCACGCAGGACAGACAACACGTCGATTTGAGGTGAAGACTGGAGTCCGTCAGGGCTGCCTCCTCTCACCATTCCTGTTCCTTCTTGCCATTGACTGGGTGATAAATAGGACGACAGAGAGGAAAAGAGGAATGGCATACAGTGGACACTCTGGACCCAGCTCGACGACCTGGACTTTGCGGACGATCTGGCCCTGTTCCCCCGTACAGACAACAGATGCAGGACAAAACATCAGACCTGTCAATCTTTGTAGCAAAGGTCGGCCTTACTATCCACCCGCAGAAGAAAACTCAACTGCTAAAAATTAACTCACTCAGTCCAGACCCTGTGATGCTAGATGGAGCCCCACTGGAAGAAGTCAGCAGCTTCTCCTATCTGGTTAGTGTAGTCAGCCAGCAAGGGAGAACTGATGCCGAGGTGAA
>JADBJO010007536.1:40000-55000 GCA_016801955.1 Conus betulinus | reverse complement strand
TCTTTAGAAGGGGCCTCAAAAGAGCATACTTAAAGCACTCAGGCACAATACCGGATAAAGGAATACTTGTGCTTATTATCTCCTAAACAACATGCAAGAAAGCCTCACGAACACAAAACGTTTACACCACTAGATGGGTTTAAAATTTGTATGAAAAGATATTAGCTTCCGGACAGTATTCAGTTCACGTTAGCAGGGTGTAATGTGTAGTGGAAGGGGGTAAAATTTGATCGATAATGTTAGATGATTCTGGATCTAGGTTTCCTGCTAAAGTAACAGATGATGCAGACTAACGGGGTTATTTTTCCTGTACATATTGATCTTGCTGAATAACCCTGGATTTGCAAATTAATTCAGATTAATGCAACAGATTCGCTAAAATGTTTTGGGAACTCTCATGGGCACATTCTATTTTTCCACTAATTTTTCTCAAAATCGGTTTGGTAGTTTCTGCGTAATCATGCTCACAAACAAACTGAGCGAGCGAGCGAGCGAGAAGGGGAGAGAGAGAGAGAGAGAGAGAGAGAGAGAGAGAGAGAGAGACTCATTGATATTTTAATGTCAATAGCAGTACAGATGTATAGCGACTAACTTTAACACAACTATAAACATTGTATACATGTAGGTACAGTTTCACGTCAATTTCAAACCTGCCCATCTTGACAAATACAAAGAATACACACACACACACACACACACACACACGCGCGCGCGCGCGCGCGCATGCGCGCATGCGCACACACACACACACACACACGTACATACACACGCACACACACACACATATACATGCCTACGCATATACCCATATGCATACATATACATACATACACATACACCCACACGCATGTACATTCAAGTAAATTACATTCATAATCACATAACCAATGACCGCTGGGCACTGAATAAGGAAGAGAGTTTACCAAACAGAAAATCAAGTCAGCCTGTTTTTCCTAATTTTACATGCTTCGGCAATGTATTTTGCTAGAGATTTGATCAACAATTCATTTTCCAATGTCAGCACACGGGCTAGATTGGCTTTTTACAAAAGGCAACTGAAACAAAACTACATTTTTCGCGGATTTGTCTGTAAGCTTCGCAGTGGAATAAGAAGTGGCACTCGTCTTCATTGTCATTTGACTTACATACTGGACAGTTATTAACTGCTGTTGTGCCAGGCATGAACCATATTTTGTTTGCATGTAGACCCAAGGTTCTGGTTCGAAAACGTGCAAGTACAGTTCTATGCCATCTATCTGTTACTACTGATAGGTACTTTCAGCTTGCAGGTTGCTGTTGAATGAAAGAAACATTTCATATTTATCATTTCCTTCCATATTAGAATGCCAGTTTTGTTGAAACACATACACACCAGTCTATCTTTCAATTCAGAAATGAACAGTTTATCGTTCCCTACTTCTTGACTTAACCAAACAACACCAAACCCGTTTTCCGTCAAGAATTTCTTTACTTTGGACACCCAGTTAAACTTCCCATTCTCATGTTGTTGTAATAACATTTTGTATGCCTGCTTACACAGGTCTTGTTTGTGGTATTTCAGAAGTTTTAGCCAATACTTAATACATTTAATATAAGTGCATATATATAAGGGATATCTCCCCGACTCTGCGTAAACCATTTTGTTAGAAGAATGTAATGGGACATTTATGAAACGTTTAATTGCAAATGTGTGTACCTTTTCAATTTGGTTGATGTCAAGAGTACCCCACACTTTCCGCTGCATACGTTAATATGGGAGTAATCTGAGTGTCAAAAAGTTTCCAAAATATTGATGGTTCAATGGAATTCAACTTCCTTAATGACTTAAGAATTTCAATCACGCCCTTTTTCCCTTTTCTACACACTTCTGTCAGTCCTGCATTAAGACTTAGCTTAGTTGTGAATGTTAATCCAAGATATTTGTAACTATTTGTCACCCTTACTTCTTCACTACCGTACCACCATTTTTCATGTCTGGAAAGATGACCCCCCATTCTAAAGACCATAATGTTGTTTTATCTAGGTTAACAGTTAACTGTAATCGGTCTGCTTCCTCTTTGAGAGTGGTCAACTGGTTCTGTAGACCAACGGTGGTATCAGAAAGTAAAATAACATCATCTGCAAACAACATCAGGAAGATTTCGACTGTACCAGGTATCATTTGAATACCGTGCCTGCCGTTTTTGTTAATTTCTATCGCTAGTTCGTTTATAAGAATGAGAACAGCTGAGGCTTAGTAGGCATCCCTGTTTAACGCCACGAGGACAATCGAAATTATCTGAATATTCGCCTTTATCGCGCACGGAAACCACTACCGAAACATACACTCCACTAAGAGCCTTGTACATTTTCCCTTTAATGCCAATTTTTCTCAAAATATTCCAGAGTATGTTCCTGTTTACAGAGTCGAAAGCTTTCTTAAAGTCAACAAAAGCGACATATAATTTAGCATTTTGGAGTAGATACTTCTGAACAAGTGCATATAAAGTGAAAATGTGGTCTGAGAGAGAGAGAGAGAGAGAGAGAGAGAGAGAGAGAGAGAGAGAGAGAGGAATTACAGCATGTGTACAATGCAGCTGTAATACAATACAAAGCATATGACATGGTGCTACATCTTTTATGAGGAGGAAGTAAGTAACTGGAAACGATTTAATTTGAGTGCAAAATGTCTATTTCGTCTCCTTTTTTCTTTAACAAATAGAGAAAGAGAGAGAGAGAGAGAGAGAGAGAGAGAGAGAGAGAGAGAGAGAGAGAGGGAGAGAGAGAGAGAGAGAGGCGTAATAGCAGGAACTGTTACGTAGGTGAAGTGTTCCATATTGAAAATGTCATCTCGGGTAATGTTGTTATTAGATGTTTTCCAGGTGACATATCAGCTTATTCAATTTTATCAGAAGTTTGAAAGACGAAGATGACGAGGAAAAAGAGGAGATGAAAGAAAGGAGAGAACAAGAACAAGAAAATATTTTGATCTCTCTAGTTCACTAGCCCCTAGAAATAGAGTTAAGATATAAAATGGAATGTGTATGTAGAATTAAAAAGAGCATGCACACAGTGATAATTATTCCTTTCACCCCGCAGGTTTACACTTCCATATACTCAACTACATTTTTTCCTCTCAGAGAGCATAAAAGACGGACAGGGTAGTTCTGGAATAAGTGTCTCTGATCCATTGCGCTGAATATTGACATAGGGCTGTTCACTCCCGCTCAAGTATTTCAATAAAGTTTCATCATACAGAGGACACACATGTGTAAAAATATCTTTCCTCTTTGCAGACAGGACAAGGAAAGTTCAAAATTCACAGAACATTGTTTGGAACTAGGAATCGTTTATCCGCAATATCCCAGTTTTTAGTTTAGCAAACCCACCACGGAAACTTCGTAAATCTCTATATCGGAATTGGAAATGAAATGAGGCAGGGAACAGTAAACAATAAACAGTAAACAAGTGGGGTAGTCTTTGCTCCCAGAAGAAAACCTAACACAGAGTAACTTTTATTCAAGACTGGCACAGCCTTTTAAACTTGAATAAAGTCAATCTAATAGTGGGGGAAAAAACAACAACTAAATTTGTCTTCATAGTAATGACTTGGCAAAACTTTGAACTTAAGGACGGAGGGGGGGGGGGGGGGGGGGGGGGGGGGGGGGGCAGGAAGTTGAAGATGTAAAAACTGGGAACATGAAATTAAGAAAATATGAAAACTCTTCACTGGCTGCATAAGGGAACCATCGCAATCCCTTTTAAAGGCAGATATATTTGCATTGCCTGCTCCGAGGCCTTTCGTCCGCTGGGTCGGAAACTCATCAGGGAGACACGGCTGGCTGTATCTGCGCTCCTGGCGTCAAATAGAGACACACCACAGTCCATAATACCGTGGTGTTCTCACCACCAAGGATGCAAAAAAGAGTCAATAGCACCCCCGACTTTATTCAAGTTTAAAAGGCTGTGCCAGTCTTGAATAAAAGTTACTCTGTGTTAGGTTTCCTTCTGAGAGCAAAGACTACCCCACTTGTTTACTGTTTACTCTATATCGGAGGTAAAATCCATTTCTAAATGACGGTTCAAAAAGCTGGTACGTGCGATAAGTGTCCTTGTTCATGACAGAGCCATCCGACTCTGGCAAGTAATTAACTTTTCAATCGTTGTTTGAACAAGAACAAAAACTAAAAGCAAATAACATTCCACTCCCTGGTTTAACCATGTACGCTCACACACCCCACGCTAAACAAAGTATTTCAATGAAACTGGCCCAGCATATTATACCTCCATCATATAAAATTGTTTGGTATGATGTCTCTGGGCATGTCCGCCTTTAAGATCTTCAGCCAGTGCCCAATGAAACATCGGACAGAACTATTCACGTACAAAGGAAACCGCCCAGTTTCCCTAAAAAAAAAATGTTGAACTTGTTTTGGTTCTTTTAAAAGAGACTTTCAAACGCCGCTTATATGGAATACTGAACTTTTGGAATGTTATCTGGTCTCTTAAAGCCCTTATTATATCTGCAAACATAGATTGCACTTAGTGTGAAGGAGGCAAACAGGAAAGCTATACAAAAATGCATATACACATATGCCACAGATAATTGTTCATTATGTCATTAGTAGTACTATCGTGTAACCAAGTCTTGTTTATCTGAAATCAACAGTCTGTTTAAACACTGTAAAGCTGTTTATCTGAAACCAACAGTCTGTGTTGAACACTGTAAAGCTGTTTATCTGAAACCAACAGTCTGTTTGAACACTGTAAAGCTGTTTATCTGAAACCAACAGTCTGTTTGAACACTGTAAAGCTGTTTACCTGAAACCAACAGTCTGTTTGAAACAATGTAAAGCTGTTTATCTGAAACCACAGTCTGTTTGAACAATGTAAAGCTGTTTACCTGAAACCATCAGTATGTTTGAACACTGTAAAACTGTTTTTCTGAAACCAACAGTCTGTTTGAACACTGTAAAGCTGTTTATCTGAAACCAACAGTCTGTTTAAAACACTGTAAAGCTGTTTATCTGAAACCACCAACAGTCTGTTTGGACACTGTAAAGCTGTTTTTATCTGAAACCAACAGTCTGTTTGAACACTGTAAAGCTGTTTATCTGAAACCAACAGTCTGTTTGAACACTGTAAAGCTGTTTATCTGAAACCAACAGTCTGTTTGAACAATGTAAAGCTGTTCCCCCACTGTCTATACCTCAGCACTGAAACAGCTCAAGTATCAATGGTGTCAATTCTGTTCACTCAGGATCGCAGCGATGTTTCTGCGTTTGTGCCGCTTGATTTGTCTACAGCATTTGATATCATTGGCTGCCAAAGAGTCTCAGAAATCAAAAACACCGTATGAAGTTGCAGGTACAGCTTTGGAATAATTTTGGACACTGCCTGTGCAATAAGCAAATAAAGATGATTTTTTAAATGAAATGTTTGCGGTTATACCTCTTCCTTTTATTGCAACTCTTTAAGTTGCTGTTACAGAAAGCTCTCTCTTCTTAGATAATAATGTACACGTTCAATGTGACTTTCCCCCTCTCTTTGACTTTCATCTGTCTCGGCACCCTGTCAGGTGATCACATCTCACCCACCTTTCCTTCAAGATATGCCTTAGGTAATATCACAGAAAATTCCCCATGTTTTTTTCTGCCGTCTTCTGTTTCTAATGGGTGTGCTATAGAGACATGTTTTCAACTTTACGCTGACTGCTCATGCTCCGTCTGCGACGCTGTCATCCTCATGTGTCTTAATGCTGCTTGACGCAGTGGGGTGGGTGGGTGGGTGGAAAAACGGCCAGGGGGAAGGGGGGTTAGGCAGTGAGGGGGGAGGGGGCGGCACTGACCAAGGAAGCAGGGCTGAAAGTTGTTAGGCAGACAGCAGGTGATGCCCGGTGCTGTATCTGGTGCTGATAGATAGCAGGCCTAGTTATTTTCACGCTGTGGTTACTCTGCCCGAACGGTCAGGGTAGTCAGGACCAGTGTGCGTTAATGTTGTTATTTTCCCGTCGGAATGGCCGTTCTTTTTGTGATGACTTCAAGTCAGGCGAGAGACCTGTTCCAGCCGCTGCGCTACGCAAGCACTCATTACTAATTGGCCACTAATGCACCTTTATACCCCTACCTACCGAATTCACTGGTACGTGCATGCATGCGTACTCGTTTACTCACACACATACACACGCCGATGGGATGGCACAGCCCCGGGCGGTTCCCAAGCAGACTTGCGGATTTCTGCACAGCTTAAGTTGGATTAGCGTTACGTAAGTGCCATGTAACCGTGTCTGTCACAGACTTACGTATGCGTCCTCAGCTTCGTTCTCAATCAAAACCTGTACTGGATGGGGGTCGGTTCTGCCTGGTTCTCTCTCTCTCTCTCTCTCTCTAGCTCTGTGTCTGTCTCTGTCTCTCTGTTCCTCTCTCTCTCTCTCCTCTCTCTCTCTCTCTCTCTCTCTCTAGCTCTGTGTCTGTCTCTCTCTTCCTCTCTCTCTCTCCCTCTCTCTCTCTCTCTCTCTCTCTCTCTCTTGTGTTGTATTTGAAACCCACCCACCCTTCCTCCATCCCTCTCCTCTTCCACCCTCGCTGTCCCCTCTTTTGTTCACATCCAATCACGGCAGCTCTGATCGCTAATGACAAGACAAATGAGACCACCCACTGGATGTGTTCTTAGTTGATGCTGCAGTGTGTGCGGGGGTCTATTGGTGGCAATGGTTACCGGCGTCTGGGTGTCTGTCTGTAATCCTCTGTGACGTGCCTGTGTTTATTAACTGTTTGGGTGTTTATCTCTGTGCGTGTGTGTGTTTGTGTTTGTGTGTGTGTGTGTGTGTGTGTGTGTGTGTGTGTGTGTGTGTGTGTGTGTGTGTGTGCTCGCGCGCGCGTGTGTGTGTGTGTGTGTGTGTGTGTGTGTGTGTGTGTGTGTGTGTGTGTGTGTGTGTGTGTGTGTGTGTGTGTGTGTGTGTGTGTGTGTGTGTGTGTGTATGTGCATGCGCGTGCAGTAATTCGTCAGCACAAAGCATACAAGATTATTTAACATTACTCTGTGAGGCACAAAGAATGGAGACATTTACAGATTTAATGATACACTCAGAGAGAGAGAGAGAGAGAGAGAGAGAGATTTGTAGTTTTGTTCAACTGTAGCATTTTTAAATCTCGCTTCTCATGCAGACTCCGGCAGTGGATTTTTCTTCTTGTTTTTCAATGACAGGATTGTGTTAGAGTGTTGGAGTTTATATTCTGTTGAATGTCATCCCATATTTCCCCACCAAAACGGATGATTTAGTGAATTCATGATTTTTTTATATCGTGGTACTTACGGTCAGTCTGCCTTATTTGAAATTCAATACCCTTAAGTTCTAAATGACAACTGACTATGATGGTTCCTTGAGCAAAGCGTCTGAAACCTTTTTTCCCCCCCCTTGATGCCAACATATGTGTTATGGCTTTGAAAAAAGTCATAATGTTCATGTCTATAAATGTTACGTTTATCTTCGTTCGGAATGTTTTTGCAGAATATAATATTTGTCACATAAATATTGTATATGATTTGTCATAGTTTTTTTTAGTGTTGTGTTTTACTCGATTTCACAAAAGTTCTTGCTTAAACAGGGCTTTGCAGTCTACTATCTAGAACTAACACATCGAATTTTCTGGACCAGAATCTTACGGCACACGCTCTCAAGCGTGTAGCTTGTTTATCGTCGTAGTAAGTATCGGGGTTCTAGTTCCTAAAGAAAAAAAATGGAGGACAGAGAATTAGGAACTACACAGAAAAAAGAACTGTACCTGATGCTGTTGACAAGTGCTGCTGCAGTGAAGCGGCCAACAGGCGCTGTGCGTCTCAGTCTCCCTCTTAAGGCAGGATCAATGTCTGGCCCAGATACTACCTACAACTGTGCTACAGCCCTGAAGAACATTTCGTTTGAAAAGCACGCGCGCGCGCGCGCGCGCTCGCGCACACACACACACACACACACACACACACACACACACACATGGGAACGAATTAATTTCACGCTTGTCAAGCATCGAGGCGCTGTTTGCAACTGTTCGCGTCGTGCCGCCCCTTGCTAGTCCGTCTGCCATTTCATTCCCATACAGTTCACAGTGAGACAGGACCCTGGAATCAAATAGGTTTCAATTTCTTGAGTCAGAATGCAATATCTGTCTGGTCTGATTTTGAGAGAGAGAGAGAGAGAGAGAGAGAGAGAGAGGGGGGGGGGGGATGGAGGGAGAAGATAAGATTTGACTCGGTAAGGAATAATTGAAAGAGTGATTTGAGAGACTTTTAAGTAGACCACCAGCAAACAACAGGTTCAGGGAGTAACGAATGACACATTTCTTTGTTCAAATAAAATAAGTGAGTGAGTGTGTGTGTGAGTGAGTGAATGTGTGTGTGTGTGTGTGTGTGTGTGTGTGTGTGTGTGTGTGTGTGTGTGTATTTATGCGCACACAATGGTACGCGCGCGCGCGCGCGCGCGCGTGTGTGTGTGTATGTATGCGCGCGCAATGGTGTGTGTGTGTGTGTGTGTGTGTGTGTGTGTGTGCTCTCAAGCGATAACCCTTGAAGTTGGTATACGTTTTAAATTCAAGTTCTGCTGGTTCGAAGCTTTATCTGAAAATCAAGGAAAGATAGACGAAGGTATCAGTTAAGAACCCACTTTCCCATCAGAGACATCTTCATCCGCTGAGGTTCTCTTCCTTCTTCATTTCTTCTTGCTTGGTCGCCATTCGTCCCGTGTGTGCTGAAATAATCATAGATGAAGGAAGTGTTGTCAGCTATCTAAAAGTAAACGTCACGGGGTCACGCCATGACGTTGTCAGCCACTGCTCCTCGTGCAACTGCATACCTCTACCTCTTTCCACCCGTCCTCCCTCCCTCTCCATCTCCTTCCCCCATTATCCACACCTCAACTCATCGCCTCCAACCCTCCACCCATCCATCGGCGGTAAATCTTGAACAGGTGTCAGTTATGATGATGAGCATTGAAGTAGAGTAGAAAACAAGAGAAACAGGGGGGGGGGGGGGGGGGGGGGGGGGGGGGGGGGGGAAGAAGAAGAAGAAGGAGGAGGGGTGAAGAAGAAGAAGAAGAAGAAAGATGGAAAAAGTGTAAAGAGAAGAACGAAGAAGAAGAAGAAGAAGAAGAAGGAGGAGGAGGAGGAGGAGGAGGAGGAGGGGGAGGAGGAGGAAAAAAAAGTGTAAGGAGAAGAAGGACGAAGAAGAAGAAAAAGAAGAAGAAGGAGGAGGAGGAGGAGGAGGAGGAGGAGGATGAAGAGGAAAAGTGTAAGAAGAAGAAGAAGAAGAAGGAGGAAAAAGTGTAAGGAGAGGAAGAAGGAGGAGGAGGCGGTGGAGGAGGATGAAGAGGAGGAGGAGGAGGAGGGGAGGAAGGAAAGAAGAAGAAGGAAAAATGTAAGGAGAAGAAGAAGAGTCCATGTTATTGCCCAGTCGATCAATATCTGGGCCGTCACATTGCTGAAGAAGCCACAACTATCACCAGCACAACCACCACCACCACCACCACAACCACTACGACCAACAATAATGACAAGATCAAAAACAAAAGAGGAGAGCGAAGAAGAAAGCAAAGAAGAGGAGGAAGAGGAAGAAGAAGAAGAAGAAGAGAAAAAAGAAGAGGGGGAGAAGAAGAAGAAGAAGAAAAAGAACAAGAACAAGAAAGAGCAAAAGGAAGAAAAAAGAAAAAGAGAGAAAAATAGGAAAGAGAGGAATAATGATAAAGGAGACTATATTTGAAGAAAGGAATCTGAGCATCATCTGAACACTCAGTTCAGTTGCATCAATCAGAAAAGAAAGCTCCTCAGAAAAATATAGGTTCTGGATTCTGGATTCGACATTACAAAAGTAGTTGCAGACTCAGAACATATGTGTGCTTGTGTGTGTGTGTGTGTGTGTGTGTGTGTGTGTGTGTGTGTGTGTGTGTGTGTGTGTGTGTGTGTGTGTGTGTTTTGGCTTGTGAGTGTAAGCCTATGAGTGTGCTGTGTGTGTGCGTGCATGTGCATGGGGTTTTTCAAATAATTATGGTGTGTGTGTGTGTGTGTGTGTGTGTGTGTGTGTGTGTGTGTGTGTGTGTGTGTGTGTGTGTGTGTGGTGCGCGCTTGCGCTTGCGCGCGCGCGCGCGCGTGTATGTGTGTGTGTGTTGGAGAGTAGGGGTGTTAGACTGTACATGTAGATTATATAAGTGGCCACTTGATTGTGATGATTCTTGTATCATGCATGTTGTCTTGTGATACTGTTTATTATGCACCTATTTTAATTTGAAATCTTCTGAGATAATGAAGTATTCATATCATATCGTATCATAGGCTACATCCGCAAGGAAGCGTGCATTGCTGTTGGCTATGGTCAGCTGTTAGCACGGGGGGCCCATATACATATTTCCTCCACGTGGGAGACCCTGGCGGGACCTCCAGGCCAGACACTTGAGGATGGAAGGAGACCAACGGCTGTGGGCCCCCTACGCTAACAGCCGACCGTAAGCTAACAGTAATGCACACTCCCTTGTGGATGTAGCGTACTCATTCTTTCCCACAGCATGACACGTGTTGTCCGTCACCGAGCCAGTTCCAGCTAGTGCGCGCCTTCAGCGAAATGCCCTCGCTGGGGAAGATGCTGTTAAATGTACTTGAGCGGCATTCTCTCTCTCTCTCTCTCTCTCTCTCTCTCTCTCTCTCTCTCATAGTGACAAGAGATAGTGCAGACAAAGGCACTGACCCGGATCTCGTTGAAGACGTGTGAAGAAGCAGACAATACTATGGTAGGCATTCACTCATCAGGTGGGGGAGGGTGCGTTACTGTGCTTTATTACAGAAACTGCATCTCCTTTTTTAAAACAGCCTTTCTTTCGGGGTAGACTCCGAACACAGTGCATTAATTACAATACACACATTTGTCATTAATCAACGAGAGTGCCGAAAAATAAAGGCTAAATGGTCTCTGTGGGACTGCTGTAAGGATACGGTGCTGATGTTAGCGTAGGGCGCCCACAGACGACAGTGGTTTTCTCAGCGTGACACAGTGCGTGGAATGACCGGAGTCTGTCCAGAATGGAAACAAGGGGCCCGTAAAAAGCTGAGAGTTCCTGTCAACACGCATGATGACTGTCAGGGGTGTTTATCTTCAGTGGAGAGGTTAGACCAGCGCGTTGGTGATAAACACTCTCTTAAACAGGGTGCAGTCTTTTACGTTGTCATTTCTTTCCTTCTTTTTTACTTCCTCATCTGTTACTTCTCTCTTTGTCTTTTTTTTTTTCTTCTTTTTTTCCTCTCTTTTGTTCTTCTTCTTCTTCTTCTTCTTCTTCTTCTTTTTCTTCTTCTTCTTTCTTCTCCTCCTCCTCCTCTTCTTCTGCAACTCCTCGTGCTACTCGTCCTCCTCCTCCTCCTCCTCCCTCTGCTTTGGTTTTGCTTCTGTTTTCTCATTGTTCTCCTGTCCCTCCTTCTCTTCGTTATTTTCATCTTTTCCTTCCTCACTTTTCCTTCTTCTTCTTTCTTCCTGTCAGAATCTTCATAATTCCTCTCCGTTTTTATTTCTCATTTTTTTCAAATCTTCCTTTTCTTTTTATGTCTTCTTCTCTGTGTGCCCCCCCCCCCCCCCCCCCCCCCCCCCCTCCTCCTCACCTTTTTTCCTTTATTTTTGTTTATAATTCGTCTTTCTTCCTTTTCCTCTTCCTCATTCTCCTCTCCCTTGTCCTCCTCTTCTTCTCCTCTCATGGTCTTCTTCTACCTAATTTATTTTTCTGATTATTCTCATTCTCGTTTCTCTTCCTTTTCTCTTCCTCCTCTTTTTTTGTTTTGTTTTGTTTTACTTCGTATTTCCTTTCCTCATTCATCTTTTTCTCCATCTCTTCCTCTTCTCGCGTCCCCCTCTCTCCCTCTGAGTAGAAGTGTGCGTCTGTGCATGCATGTGTGCGTGCGTGTGTGCGTGCGTGCGCGCGTGTGCGCGTACGCGTGTGTGCGTGTGTATGTGTGTGTGTGTTGTGCGAAGTGTAAGTTTGAGCCTTAACTAAGCCATATCCCCCCGTCCCCCATCTGAATGTCTAGGCAGTCCTTTGAAGAACGGAACCCGCCGCCCTCTGTACCCTCTCAAAGAGACCGCCGCCAATGTGCGACGCAAGTAGAAAGCCCGCAAAAAGGTCACCACTGTAATCATCATAAAACACCAACATCCAAAACCTTCCTCGGCTGCCGGTGGGCCCCAGTGGTAGAAGTTCTGGTTTTTTTTCTGTCAGGGGGCGGACTCCCGGCTGGGAGGTCGTGGGTTCGAATCCCATCAGAGTCATGTGGGTTTTTTTCTGCCCCGACCGACTCCTACCCAGAGTTGAGTTTGCTGCGAACTCAGTTGGGAAGACTGGGACCACACAGTCGAGTTTCATCCACTTAATGGATGCGTTTCTGAGAGTGTTGCTCAAATTTCCAGACCAACACCGCAGGTGCCTGTATCTCTCGGGCCTGGTTGACGCCGGGATATATCATGAAAGGAAGCGTAGAGTACAGCCCTGTCATATAGTCTCAGACCGAAATAGAAATCCGTAGCATCATCTTAATCATCCTCATTCTCATCGATCAGCATAAAAAAAAGTCTCAAGTTCTGTGGTCCTTCATGCCCTGCTCTCATGGTGACCTCAATTTCGATGTCCTCTCCACGCCTGTGGTCTTGGTTTGGTTTCCGTCGGGGTCACCGGTATCGGCGAGTGCATGGGGGCTGTCATTGGACGGACGTGGTGGCGCTCCGGAGGGAGAGCTCACTCACGCCGGCTTCGCGGACTAAGTAATTATTGTCGTCAGTAGGGGGCTTAGTAGGTGGTGTCCTGCGTATGTTAGATCAGAACAGGCGCCACTGAACACCACCGAAGTGACTCGGCAACAGTGCAGTGTCTCCCTCCGGTGGGTTGCCTCTTGACGACTTGACATTGACCGCTGCCTGTGGATTGCCGGTGCCGGGGCTGTGGCGGGGCCCGACCGGGCTATGGCTGTGGACGGGGTGTCGGATGAGCGGCGTGGGTGCACTACCTCTGAAGTCACGCAGAGGTTGGGAAAAAATAAAGAAAAAAAGTGTCTGAGTAATAACGTCTTAACTTCAAGACTAAAAACAGAATTGCTGCATTACCAAACAAAAGAACGAACAAATTACGAAACAAACAGCGCGTTTCGACCTATTGGGTCTCCTTCAGGCAAGACAAATACCTTTCAAGACAAGGAAACCGGAGAACGAGCAGTAGCTTCTCTCTTTTATCTCTGTGCAAAATTAGGTCTTCATTATACATTGCATGTTTTTCTTAGTTCATGACTATTTTGTTGATGTATTACCTGAAATTCTTGTCGCTATTCTAAGGTGAATATTCAATATATGGGTTGTTATATTTGCTCGTTTGTTTTCGGATGCGTGCTGACCATTTCTTTTTTCTGATGCTGGCACGTGTTGTTCGTCACAAAGCCAGTTCCAGCTAGCTCGCGCCATCAGCAAAATTCCGACACACGGGGGATGCTGCTCAGTGTACTTACCGGCACACAGACTCTCTCTCTCTCTCCCTGTCTCTCTCTGTCTCTGTCTCTCTCTCTCTCTGTGATTCTTTCTCATATTGACCAGGGATGGTGTGGACAGAGACACTGACCCTGTTCTGATCGAACACGCGTGAAGCAGAGGATGCTATGGTATGCATTCATTCATCAGATGGGGGAAAGGGCATTTACAACGTTTCATTACAAAAATCACATTTTCTCTGTAAACATCTTTTCATTGCAGCGGATTCCGTATTCAGCGCTTTAATTACAATACACATGTTTGGTATTAATCGACAAAAGTGTCGAAAATAAACGTGAAATGCTCTGTGTGGGACTGATGTCAGCATACGGTGCCGCTGTTAACGTAGGGGGCCCCACACGTTCTTTCCTGTCCGCCGGCAGCGTGTTCATCTTACAGTTTATTGACACACGTCGCAAATTTACACAACGTCGTAAACTAAAAAAAAAAAAAAAAAAAAAAAAAAAATGAATAGAATAAAAAAACACAAAAAAAAACAAACAAACTCGCACAAACAGCTTCAAAACTTTATCCAACCCGAAATGTGCCATGCGCAGTACACCACGCAGCTCGCTCACTTCGGCGCGGAATTCAGTTTTGAAACTTCTGTTTGACGTAGGCTGTACACACTCAACAAGGGATTGGCTGTTCTGTGTTGTAGAGCTTTAAATTACAAACTTGGTCCGAGTCGTGCAATATTGTCAACAAGACACGCAAGGAGAAGACAAGCTTGTGACCATGTTGCTAGTCCCGACGACAGGCTGAAAGTCGAATCTCGTGTGGTAGGTATACTGCGTCATATTGCAGAGAAGACATGCTCCAAAAAGATGACGAGTCATTTAACTGCATTTTAGGTTCCAAGTCTACACCAAGAGGCAATGTAGCGTACAAGACGGACCGTCCCAGCGTGACAACATGGAGAGTGACAGTCTGACATTGCACTTTACTGCCAAAACGACGTCACTAGAAGTTGAGCAGCGAAAAATGACGATTTCTTTCTTTTTTTTTTTAATTTTTTTTTTTTTTCAAGTCGTCAAGAGGCAACCCACCGGAGGAGACACTGCACTGCTGCCGAGTCACTTCGGTGGTGTTCAGTGGCGCCTGTTCTGATCTAACATACGCAGGACACCACCTACTAAGCCCCCTACTGACGACAATAATTGCTTAGTCGCGGAGCCGGCGTGAGTGAGCTCTCCCTCGGAGGGCGCCACCACGTCCGTCCAACGACAGCCCCCATGGACTCGCCGATACCGGTGACCCCGACGGAAACCAAACCAAGGCCACAGACGTGGAGAGGACATCGAAAATTGAGGTCACCATGAGAGCAGGGCATGAAGGGCCACAGAACTTGAGACATTTTTTTTTTTAATGCTGATCGATGAGAATGAGGATGATTAAGATGATGCTACGGATTTCCATTTCGGTCTGAGACTACATGACAGGGCTGTACTCTACGCTTCCTTTCATAATATATCCCGGCGTCAACCA
>JADBJO010007536.1:12500-27500 GCA_016801955.1 Conus betulinus | reverse complement strand
ACACTCCATCTGCCACACATTCATGAAAATACCTGTGAGGAGGGGAGAGACAGGGAGACATACACTCAAGTCCAATTCCTAAAAACTAAAAATTCTCTCTCTCTCTCTCTCTCACGCACACACACACACACACACACACCACACACACACACACACACACACACACACACACACACACACACACACACACACACACACACACATGCGCTGAACAAATCAGCAATAAAAGGAAATGGGAAAAATACCTAAGAAGGAGAGAGAGGAGGAGAGATACATGTAAGTCGTCTGCACTTTGAAAAGACACAGTTAAAATCTCTCTCTCTCTCTCTGTCTCTGTCTCCCTCCCTCCCTTTCTGTCTCTCTGTCTCTCTGTTTCTCTTTGTCTGTCTGTCTGTCTGTCTGTCTGTCTGTCTGTCTGTCTCTCTCTCTCTCTCTCTCTCTCTCTCTCTCTCTCTGTGACAGACGTGTCATCACTGGTTTGGATCCGACAGGTCACCATGACTGCAGACATGGTGTGAGTACTGGTGGTGTCACTGTAGACGTGGTAATGGTGTCACTGTTGAAGTGGTGTGGGTAGTGGTGATGTTACTGTAGACATGGTGTGTGGGTGGTGGTGGTGTCACTGGAGACATGGTGTGGGTGGTGGTGTCACTGTAGACATGGTGTGGGTGGTGGTGTCACTGTAGACATGGTGTGGGTGGTGATGTCACTGTAGACATGGTGTGGGTGATGGTGTCACTGTAGACATGGTGTGGGGTGGTGGTGGTGTCACTGTAGAAGTGGTGTGGGTGGTGGTGTCACTGTAAACATGGTGTGGTGGTGGTGGTGGTGTCACTGGAGACATGGTGTGGGTGGTGGTGGTGCCACTGTAGACATGGTGTGGGTGGTGGTGGTGTCACTGGAGACATGGTGGGTGGTGGTGGTGTCACTGTAGACATGGTGTGGGTGGTGTTGTCACTGTAGACGTGGTGTGAGTGGTGGTGGTGTCACTGTAGAAGTGGTGTGGGTGGTGGTGGTGTCACTGTAGACATGGTGTGGGTGATGGTGTCACTGTAGACATGGTGTGGGTGGTGGTGGTGTCACTGTAGACATGGTGTGGGTGGTGGTGGTATCATGTAGACGGTGGTGTGAGTGGTGGTGGTGTCACTGTAGAAGTGGGTGTGTGGGTGGTGGTGTCACTGTAGACATGGTGTGGGTGGTGGTGGTGTCACTGTAGACATGGTGTGGGTGGTGGTGGTATCACTGTAGACATGGTGTGGGTGGTGGTGGTATCACTGTAGACGTGTGTGAGTGGTGGTGGTGTCACTGTAGAAGTGGTGTGGGTGGTGGTGGTGTCACTGTAGACATGGTGTGGGTGATGGTGTCACTGTAGACGTGGTGTGGGTGGTGTTGGTGTTACTGTAGACGTGTTGCAGGTGGTGATGGTGTCACTGTAGACGTGGTGTGGGTGTGAAGTAGGGGAGGGGTGGTGGTGAAGCAGGGAGTCAGCGTACTGTGTTGTGAACAGAACAGATCTATGTCTTTAGTCAGTGACTGTGAATAGATTGATGTACTCCTGATATTAAACTGATGTGTACCACTTGGAATTCCATGGTATTCCTAACATCACACAGTACACACAGATAATAGAGGCTGAAACCAACCCTCACACGCAGAGTAACACACACACACACACACACACACACACACACACACACACACACACACACACACACACACACACACACACACACACACACACACATACACACACACACGCACGCACGCACGCACGCACGCACGCACGCACGCACACACGCACGCACGCACGCACACACACACACACACGCACGCACACACACACGCACACGCACGCACACGCACGCACGCACGCACACAGGGATAACATGGCCAAACAATTCCTCCGTCATTTAAACAGTAAGTCAGTAAAAACGTAATAACATCAACATTTTCAAAATACCAGTGTACCCACCTTACTCTCCTCACATATAATGGACAAGCAGCAAGAAACACAAGAACAAACCCAACACCTATTTCTGCCACTCTGTATCTGTCATTTCAGTCATTGACCAGTTGAACGCTCTGCATTTGTTCACGTCAAGACCCGATTCTCTCCAGCTCCTGTCCCGGTCATTTCTACACTTATCTTTTACTTCTCCTCTTCCTGCTTGCCTACGTTCCTTTTTCTTAAAACCCAGAAACCATGCCTTCTGACTAACGGGCCTTCTGACTAGTGGGCCTTCTGACTAATGGGCCTTCTGACTAACGGGCCTTCTTACTAATGGGCCTTCTGACTAATGGGCCTTCTGACTAACAGGCCTTCTGACTAACGGGCCTTCTGACTAATGGGCCTTCTGACTAATGGGCCTTCTGACTAACAGGGCCTTCTGACTAACTAACAGGCCTTCTGACTAACGGGCCTTCTGACTAATGGGCCTTCTGACTAATGGGCCTTCTGACCTTCTGACTAACAGGCCTTCTGACTAGTGGGCCTCTGACTAGTGGGCCTTCTGACTAACGGGCCTTCTGACTGGGCCTTCTGACTAACGGGCCTTCTGACTAGTGGGCCTTCTGACTAACAGGCTTTCTGACTAACAGGCCTTCTGACTAGTGGGCCTTCTGACTAGTGGGCCTTCTGACTAACGGGGCCTTTCTGACTAGTGGGCCTTCTGACTAACGGGCCTTCTGACTAGTGGGCCTTCTGACTAACGGGCCTTCTGACTAACGGGCCTTCTGACTAACGGGCCTTCTGACTAGTGGGCCTTCTGACTAACGGGCCTTCTGACAATAAGGCATCCCCCGAAACACATATGTTTCTGTTGTATTTGGAGGAGTTGCCTTCCTTACATTTAACTGAAGTGATTAAAAAAATGATACAGCTGTTTTTTGTCTTTGACACTTAAGATAGAATACTGTAATGGGTACGTGGATGAAAATCAGCTCAACTTTGGTCACTTATTCTTTTTTTGTAGAGTTATTTATGTCTGTACACAAATCGTCTGAGGCTGTAGAATGGCAGGATATTGTTCCGTCTGAGCAGCGTTTACAACAGCCCTAAATGGTAAGAACAAAGCAGCTGGCATGTTTACAACATTCTAACGAGAAAAAAAAAGTTAAGACGATCAGAATGTGTATGATTAAATTGGCCACAAAAGCAGAGCAACTACAGAGACACCGAACAAAGTGTAACCTGCTAAAAGAGGGAAATTCAGCTATCTTAATCATCTATTCATTCATCCATCACAGTTTAAATCATGCACAGTGTAGTCTGGAAACCTTGATGTGTTGTAGCGTATATGGACTAGTACGCACGCAGGGACACCACCTTGAGGAAACTGAAACTGTGTACATTCGTCCTTTCATTTCTGCTTGGAAAATTCTTTTGTTTCTCTCCCCTGACATCTGTGGTGAGGAAGCTGAACTGAACGTTGTGAGGAAAGAGGTCACCAGTAGTGTCCCTTATTTGCTCAGAAAATGTTTACCAATATTGTCATGTCCTGTTGGTTTCCTATTTTGTGAAAAGAAAACCACACTGGAAGAAAAACAAGGACAAATGAACGACAAATCAAGGAATTGAAACTGGTTGTCTTTGGGAGAAAATCAAATTAAACTATAAAACAGTTTCCTGTGCAAAAAAAGCCAAGCACTTTATTATTGTTGACAATCGTTGAGGAGTTCTCAAAGAAGAATGTCGCTACGCCCGCGGATTTCGACCGTTTTAGTTTTGCGTTTACTATTCGTGTTTGTGCATTTCTTTGGCGCAATGAAAGTTGCTGTTAATTGAACAATAATTACCATAAATGTCTATCTATTTTCCTATCAAGAAGCTGTAGATGATGTTATTGTGGTCGTGAATGATTCTCGCTCTAAAAGAACACGCAACCTTACAAGACTTATACAACTATGTTTTTGGATAAGAGTAAGTTTTTCTCTCTCTGTCTAGAAAGTTAGTTCACCTGTAACACGTACCTCTTACGTTGATCATAAACAAGAATGGATTACACAATATCTACTGTGCATTACACATACATAAAATATTGAATAACGCAGCTTCGATATCAGTTATAAATATAGTTACGTTACAAGTCAAAAAATTGATTATAACAGTGTTGGTTTCTTGTGTGACAAATACCAGGTGTTTCGCATGAGTTACAGAATTGTTGCTGTTATGTGGAAAGAAAAGATAACTTTTTAGAAAGTAGTTCCATAGTTTCAGTATCTGGGTGCAGAAACATGCGATTACAAGTGCTTTAGTCTCGCTGCAAGTGTTTAGAAAAGGGTCCTACTTTAGTATATTTGGTCATTGCTGAATTACGTGTGCTTCTCTCTCTTTGCATATATTATGTGTGTTACTGAATTAAGTTTTTTTTTCTAATGCGGCTTCCATTGTTGATAGGACTGAGTAAAACAGACTTCGGTTTGATGAATAAGGCGATCCCAATTAGAAGCACTGTTGGATCAGTCTATAAAACTCGATGTAATAGCCAAGGAGTCTGTTGTGGAGAGGTGGGGCACACCTTCCACCCCCCCACCCCACCTCCCTAGAAGGATGTACACTGGTCTTCAAATGGACATTGCTTTGTACTGCACCCACTTTCGTCTGTTGCTGTCTTTATAAACTATACATCTGTCGCTATTCCTTGCACGCCCTGCCTTCAACAATACACCTGTCACTATTCCTTGCACGCCCTACCTTCAACAATACACCTGTCACTGCACGCCCTGCCTGCCTTCAACAATACGCCTATCACTGAACGCTCTGCCTTCAACAATAAAACTTTCACTGCACGCCCTGCCTTCAACAATACACTTGTCACTATTCCTTGCACGCCCTGCCTTCAACAATACACCTGTCACTATTCCTTGCACGCCCTGCCTTCAACAATACGCCTGTCACTGCACGCCCTGCCTTCAACAATACACTTGTCACTATTCCTTGAACGCCCTGCCTTCACAATACGCCTGTCACTGCACGCCCTGCCTTCAACAATACACTTGTCACTATTCCTTGCACGCCCTGCCTTCAACAATACGCCTGTCACTGCACACGCCCTGCCTTCAACAATACACCTGTCACAATTCCTTGCACGCCCTGCCTTCAACAATACGCCTGTCACTGCACGCCCTGCCTTCAACAATACACTTGTCACTATTCCTTGCACGCCCTGCCTTCAACAATACACCTGTCACTATTCCTTGCACGCCCTACCTTCAACAATACACCTGTCACTGCACGCCCTGCCTTCAACAATACGCCTATCACTGAACGCTCTGCCTTCAACAATAAAACTTTCACTGCACGCCCTGCCTTCAACAATACACTTGTCACTATTCCTTGCACGCCTTGCCTTAAACAATACACCTGTCACAATTCCTTGCACGCCCTGCCTTCAAACAATACGCCTATCACTGAACGCTCTGCCTTCAACAATAAAACTTTCACTGCACGCCCTGCCTTCAACAATACACTTGTCACTATTCCTTGCACGCCCTGCCTTCAACAATACACCTGTCACTATTCCTCGCACGCCCTGCCTTCAACATAGACCTGTCACTATTCCTTGCACGCCCTACCTTCAACACTACACCTGTCACTATTCCTTGCACGCTCTGCCTTCAACACTACACCTGTCACTGCACGCCCTGCCTTCAACAATACACCTGTCCCTATTCCTTGCACGCTCTGCCTTCAACACTACACCTGTCACTATTCCTTGCACGCCCTACCTTCAACAATACACCTGTCATTGCACGCCCTGCCTTCAACATTACACCTGTCACTATTCCTTGCACGCTCTGCCTTCAAAAATACACCTATCACTGCACGCCCTGACTTCAACACTGCACCTGTCACTGCACGCCCTGCCTTCAACTATACACCTGTCACTGCACGCTCTGCCTTCAACAATAGACCTGTCACTGCACGCCCTGCCTTCAACAATACACCTGTCACTATTCCTTAAACGTCCTGCCTTCGACAATACACCTGTCACTGCACGTCCTGCTTTCAACAATACACCTGTCACTATTCCTTGCACGCCCTGCCTTCAACAATATACCTGTCACTGCACGCCCTGCCTTCAACAATACACCTGTCACTATTCCTTGCACGCCCTGCCTTCAACAATTCACCTGTCACTGCACGCCCTGCCTTCAGCAATACACCTGTCACTGCCCTGCCCAGCCTTCAACAATACACCTGTCACTATTCCTTGCACGCTCTGCCTTCAACAATACACCTGTCACTATTCCTTGCACGCCCTGCCTTCAACAATACACCTGTCACTATTTCTTGCACGCTCTGCCTTCAACATATACACCTGTCATTGCACGCACGCCCTGCCTTCAACAATACACCTGTCACTGTTTCTTGCACGCCCTGCCTTCAACAATACACCTGTCACTGCACGCCCTGCCTTCAACAATACACCTGTCACTGCACGCTCTGCCTTCAACAATACACCTAACACTGCACGACTTGCCTTCAACAATACACCTGTCATTGCACGCCCTGCCTTCAACAATACACCTGTCACTGCACGCTCTGCCTTCAACAATACACCTGTCACTATTACTTGCACGCCTTGCCTTCAACAATACACCTGTCACTGCACGCTCTGCCTTCAACAATACACCTGTCACTGCACGCATTGCCTTCAACAATACACCTGTCATTCCACCCCCTGCCTTCAACAATACACCTGTCACTGCACGCTCTGCCTTCAACAATACACCTGTCACTATTCCTTGCACGCCTTGCCTTCAACAATACACCTGTCATTGCACGCCCTGCCTTCAACAATTCACCTGTCATTGCACGCCCTGCCTTCAACAATACACCTGTCACTATTCCTTGCACGCCTTGCCTTCAACAATACACCTGTCATTGCACGCCCTGCCTTCAACAATACACCTGTCATTGCACGCCCTGCCTTCAACAATACACCTGTCACTGCACGCCCTGCCTTCAACAATACACCTGTCATTGCACGCCCTGCCTTCAACAATACACCTGTCACTGCACGCCCTGCCTTCAACAATACACCTGTCACTGCACGCCCTGACTTCAACACTACACCTGTCACTATTCCTTGCACGCCTTGCCTTCAACAATACACCTGTCATTGCACGCCCTGCTTTCAACAATACACCTGTCACTGCACGCCCTGCCTTCAACAATACACCTGTCACTACGCCCTGACTCCAACAATACACCTGTCATTGCACGCCCTGCCTTCAACAATACACCTGTCACTGCACGCCCTGCCTTCAACAATACACCCTGTCACTGTACGCCCTGACTCCAACAATACACCTGTCACTATTCCTTGCCTTCAAGGCAATGTTATTGTTGATACTGTTCGCTGTAAAACAAGCACATGCTCTGTGTTCAGGTTACTGTTTTAGTTGGCAATGTTCGCTCAACGTTCGCCGCAAACCAATCAAAATCACATGACGTGTTTGTGGTGGCCGCTGGTCCATTCCAGTAATTCAGAACGTTTTATAGGATTCTCAA
Organism: Conus betulinus; assembly: GCA_016801955.1. Classification (NCBI taxonomy): domain Eukaryota; kingdom Metazoa; phylum Mollusca; class Gastropoda; order Neogastropoda; family Conidae; genus Conus; species Conus betulinus. The sequence continues at coordinate 19,984 of JADBJO010007536.1, read as the reverse complement.
ACGCTTAATTGTTTGTGATTGGATGTGTTTGTTTCAACAGGAATAAAAAGCCTGTGCCTTCCCTAGCACTTCAATGTCGTTATTGTTCTTATTCTTGTTACTATACCATCTTCTGATTATTCGTTTTCCAGAAATAATTAAAGGCATGTGCCTGTAAACGTGCGTACACACTTACACACACACACACACACACACACACACACACACACACACACACACACACACACACACGCACGCGCGCGCACACGCGCGCACACACACACACACACACACACACACACACACACACACACACACACACGCACACACACACACACACGCACGCACGCACGCACGCACGCCCGCCCACACCACACACACACACACGCACGCACGCACGCACACACACACACACACACACACACACACACACACACACACACACACACACACACACACACACACACGAACGCGCACTTATGTACACAGATGCCCCACACACCATACATGCACACGCATATAGACGCACACACGCCTGTCTACAGTTGCGCACACACATGGGCCTGTGCCCACACACATGCGCATACATATACACAAACACGTGTACACTCACCACACACACACACACACACACACACACACACACACGTGTATACACTCAACACACATACTTACAATGATAGTAATGGCACAGATGTAGTCAGGTTGACAAGTGCGTTGGACAAAGGTGTACATCAGACATCAGATCGCAGTTGCCATGAAGCCATCTTCTTAACTTCTCTCATCTTAATCATCGATTCATTCATCCATCAGCTTTAAATCATGCACAGTGTAGTCTGGAAACCTTGATGTGTTGTAGCGTATATGGACTAGTACACACGCAGGGACACCACCTTGAGGAAACTGAAACTGTGTACATTCGTCCTTTCATTTCAACTTGGAACGTTCTTTTGTTTCTCTCCCCTGACACCTGTGGTGAGGAAGCTGAACTGAACGTTGTGAGGAAAGAGGTCATCAGTAGTGTCCCTTATTTGCTCGGAAAAAATGTTTACCAATATTGTCATGTCCTGTTGGTTTCCTATTTTGTGAAAAGAAAACCACACTGGAAGAAAACAAGGACAAATGAACGACAAATCAAGGAATTGAAACTGGTTGTCTTTGGGAGAAAATCAAATTAAACTATAAAACAGTTTCCTGTGCAAAAGAGGCCAAGCATTTTATTGTTGTTGAAACTCGTTGAGGAGTTCTCAAAGAACAATCATGCTAATCACAAATTTCACTTTTGTTTAACGTTCAATATTTTTGTTTATTTTCTTCAATATTTTGGCGCAGCTAAAATTGCTGCTAATTAAACAATATTCATCAAAAAAGTCTACTTTACTATCAAGAAGCTGTAGATGTGTGTTAATGGTGACTTGAAGCTACTTTCTCTCTCTATAAAACACGCAATCTTACAAGACCTATATACTACGATTTTGGGTAACAATAAGTTTTTCTGTGTGACGAAGATCGGTTCTCCTATAACACGTACATCTTATGTTGATCACGAACAAGAATGAAGTACACAATATCTGTGCATTACACATACATAAAATATTAAACAACTCGGCTTTGATAGTAGTCATGAATATAGTTTGTTTTAAGTTAAAAAGTTGATTTTAACAGTGTTAGTTTCCTGTGTGACAAATACCAGGTATTTTGCATGTGTTACAGATTTGTTGTGGGAATTCCATCATTTCAGTCAGTATCTGGGCGCAGAAACATGCTCTTCATTTATGATTCATTTACAAGTGCTTTAGTCTCAAGTGTTTAGAAAAGTATCGTACTTTTAAGCATATTTGTTCATGCTGAATTAGACGTGCTTCTCTCTCTTTGCATATATTGGGTGTGTTACTGAAATAGGTTTTTGTTTTTCTAATGGGGCTTCCGTTGTTGACAGGGCTAAGAGTAAAACAGACTGGGTTTGATGAATAAGGCGATTCCAATTAGAAGTACTGTTGGATCTGTCTAAAAAAAAAAAAAACTCGCCCACCAACCTCCTGGAAGGATGTCTCCAAATGTACATTGCTTTGCACTGCACCCACTTTCGTCTGTTGCTGTCTTTATAAACAATACACCTGTCACTATCCATGCCCTGCCTTCAACAATACACCTGTCATTGCACGCCCTGCCTTCAACAATACACCTGTCATGCATGCCCTGCTTTCAACCTGTCATTACACCCTGCACTGCAATACCCTGCCTGCCCTGCCTTCAACAATACACCTGTCATTGCACGCCCTTCCTTCAACAATACATCTGTCATCATTGCACGCCTTGCCTTCAACAATACACCTGTCATTGCACGCCCTGCCTTCAACAATACACCTGTCATTGCACGCCCTGCCTTGTATTACCTGTCACTGCACGCCCTGCCTTCAACACCACACCTGTCACTATTCCTTGCACGCCCTGCCTTTAACACACCTGTCACTATTCCTTGCACGCCCTGCCTTCAGCAATACACTGTCATTGCACGCCCTTCCTTCAACAATACACCTGTCATTGCACGCCCTGCCTTCAACAATACACGTGTCACTGCACGCCCTGCCTTCAACAATACACCTGTCACTGCACGCCCTGCCTTCAACAATACACCTGTCACTATTCCTTGCACGCCCTGCCTTCAACAATACACCTGTCACTGCACGCCCTGCCTTCAACAATACACCTGTCACTGCACGCCCTGCCTTCAACAATACACCTGTCACTGCACGCCCTGACTTCAACAATACACCTGTCTCTGCACGCCCTGACTTTCAACACTACACCTGTCACTATTCTTTGCACGCCCTGCCTTCAACAATACACCTGTCACTATTCCTTGCCTTCACGTCAATGTTATTGTTGATACTGTTCGCCGTAAAACAAGCACACGCTTTGTGTTCAAGTTACTGTTTTAGTTGGCAATGTTCGCTCAACGTTCGCCGCAAACCAATCAAAATCACATGACGTGTTTGTGGTGGCCGCTGGTCCATTCCAGCAATTCAGAACGTTTTATAGGATTCTCAAACGCTTAATTGTTTGTGAGTGGATGTGTTTTTTTTCAACAGGAATAAAAAGCGTGTGCCTTCCCTAGCACTTCAATGTCGTTATTGTCTTATTCTTGTTACTATACCATCTTCTGATTATTCGTTTTCCAGAAATAGTTAAAGGCATGTGCCTGTAAACGTGCGTACACACTTACACACACACACACACACACACACACACACACACACACACACACACACACACACACACACACACACACACACACACACACACACACACACACACACACACACACACACACACAGACGTGTACACTCAACACACATACTTACAATGATAGTAATGGCACAGATATAGTCAGGTAGGTACCCAAAGCTTGACAAGTGCGTTGGGACAAAGGTGTACATCAGAAATCAGATCGCAGTCGCCCTGAGGATATCGTCTTAACTTCTCTCATCTTAATTAATCATCTATTCATTCCTCCATCAGTTTTAAATCATGCACAGTGTAGTCTGGAAACCTTGTTGTGTGTTGTAGCATATATGGGCTAGTACACACGCAGGGACACCACCTTGAGGAAACTGAAACTGTGTACATTCGTCCTTTCATTTCTCCTTGGAAAATTCTTTTGTTTCTCTCCCCTGACATCTGTGGTGAGGAAGCTGAACTGAAAGCCATGAGGAAAGGGGCAGCCACCAGTAGTGTCCCTTATTTGCTCAGAAAATGTTTACCAATATTGTTATGTCCTGTTGGTTTCCTATTTTGTGAAAAAGAAAACCCACACTGGAAGAAAACAAGAACAAATGAACGACAAATCTAGGAATTGAAACTGGTTGTCTTTGGGAGAAAATCAAATTAAACTATAAAACAGTTTCCTGTGCAAAAAAAAAAGCCAAGCACTTTATTATTGTTGAAAATCGTTGAGGAGTTCTCGAAGAAGAATGATGCTAGGCACGCGGATTTCGACCGTTTTCGTTTTGCGTTTACTAATGGTGTGTTTGTGCATTTCTTTGGCGCAATGGAAATTGCTGTTAATTGAACAATATTCACCATAAATGTCTATCTACTAAGAAGCTATAGATGGTGTTATTGTGGTTTTGAATGTTTCTCGCTCTAAAAAAACACACGCAACCTTACAAGACTTATACATCTACGTTTTTGGGATAAGAGTAAGTTTTTCTTTCTGTCTAGGAGATCGGTTCTCCTGTAACACGTACCTCTTATGTTGATCACAAACAAAATGTATTACACAATATCTACTGTGCATTACACATACAAAAATATTGAAGAACACAGCTTCGATATCAGTTATGAATATAGTTACGTTACAAGTCAAAAAGTTGATTATAACAGTGTTGGTTTCCTGTGTGACAAATACCAGGTGTTTTCGCATGAGTTACAGATTTGTTGCGGGAATGTGGAAAGAAAAGATAACTTTTAGAAAATAGTTCCATCGTTTCAGTATCTGGGCGCAGAAACATGCGATTACAAGTGTTTAGAAAAGGGTCCTACTTTAGTATATTTAGTCATTGCTGAAGTAGGTGTGCTTCTATCTCTTTGCATATACTACGTGTGTTACTGAATAAGTTTTTTTTTCTCATGGGCTTTCCATTGTTGATAGGGCTGAGTAAAAACAGACTTCAGTTTGATGAATAAGGCGATCCCAATTAGAAGCACTGTTGGATCAGTCTATAAAACTCAATGTAATAGCCAAGGAGTCTATTGTGGAGAGGTGAGGCACACCTTCCACCCCCACCCCACCTCCCTAGAAGGATGTACACTGGTCTTCAAATGTACATTGCTTTGTACAGCACCCACTTTCGTCCTTTGTTGTCATTATAAACTATACACCTGTCACTGTACTTTGCACACCCCTCCCACTAGAAGGGACACTGCCTTCAACAACTACACCTGTACTTGCACGCCCTGCCTTCAACAATACACCTGTCACTGCACGCCCTGCCTTCAACAATACACCTGTCACACGCCCTACCTTCAACAATACACCTGTCACTGCACGTCCTGCCTTCAACAATACACCTGTCACTGCATGCCCTGCTTTCAACAATACACTTGTCACTATTCCTTGCATGCCCTGCCTTCAACAATACACCTGTCATTGCACGCCCTGCCTACAACAATACACCTGTCACTGCACGCCCTGCCTTCAACAATACACCTGTCACTATTCCTTGCACGCCTTGCCTTCAACAATACACCTGTCACTGCACGCCCTGTTTTCAACAATACACTTGTCACTATTCCTTGCACGCCTTGCCTTCAGCAATACACCTGTCCCTGCACGCCCTGCCTTCAACAATACACCTGTCACTGAACGCCCTGCCTTCAACAATACACCTGTCACTGCATGCCCTGCCTTCAACAATACACTTGTCACTATTCCTTGCACGCCTTGCCTTCAGCAATACACCTGTCCCTGCACGCCCTGCCTTCAACAATACACCTGTCACTGCACGCCCTGCCTTCAACAATACACCTGTCACTATTCCTTGCCTTCACGTCAATGTTATTGTTGATACTGTTCGCCGTAAAACAAGCACATGCTCTGTGTTCAAGTTACTGTTTTAGTTGGCAATGCTCGCTCACGTTTCGCCGCAAACCAATCAAAATCACATGACGTGTTTGTGGTGGCCGCTGGTCCATTTCAGTAATTCAGAACGTTTTACAAGATTCTCAAACGCTTAATTGTTTGTGAGTGGATGTGTTTGTTTCAACAGAAATAAAAAGCCTGTGCCTTCCCTAGCACTTCAATGTCGTTATTGTTCTTATTCTTGTTACTATACCATCTTCTGATTATTCGTTTTCCAGAAATAATTAAAGGCATGTGCCTGTAAACGTGCGTACACACTTACACACACACACACACACACACACACACACACACACACACACACACACACACACACACACACACACACACACACACACACACACACACACACACAGACACACGCATGCACCCACGCTCGCCCGCACGCACACACACACACACACACACACACACACACACACACACACACACACACACACACACACACACACACACACACACACACACACACACACACACACACACACACACGCACGCACGCCCCACGCTCGCCCACACACACACACACACACACACACACACACACACACACACACACACACACACACACACACACACACACGAACGCGCACTTATATATACACAGAAGCCCCCACACACATACATGCACACACATATAGACGCACACACGCCTGTCTACAGTTGCGCACACACATGGGCCTGTGCCCACACACATATGCGCATACATATACACAAACACGTGTACACACACACACACACACACACACACACACACACACACACACACACACACACACACACACACACACACACAAACACACACGTGTACACTCAACACACATACTTACAATGATAGTAATGGCACAGATATAGTCAGGTAGGTACCCAAAGCTTGACAATGCGTTGGACAAAGGTGTACATCAGAAATCAGATCGCAGTCGCCCTGAGGATATCGTCTTAACTTCTCTCATCTTAATCATCTATTCATTCCTCCATCAGTTTTAAATCATGCACAGTGTAGTCTGGAAACCTTGTTGTGTTGTAGCATATATGGGCTAGTACACACGCAGGGACACCACCTTGAGGAAACTGAAACTGTGTACATTCGTCCTTTCATTTCTCCTTGGAAAATTCTTTTGTTTGTTTCTCTCCCCCCTGACATCTGTGGTGAGGAAGCTGAACTGAACGCCATGAGGAAAGGGGCAGCCACCAGTAGTGTCCCTTATTTGCTCAGAAAATGTTTACCAATATTGATATGTCCTGTTGGTTTCCTATTTTGTGAAAACGAAACCACATTGGAAGAAAACAAGAACAAATGAACGACAAATCTAGGAATTGAAACTGGTTGTCTTTGGGAGAAAATCAAATTAAACTATAAAACAGTTTCCTGTGCAAAAAAAGCCAAGCACTTTATTATTGTTGAAATCGTTGAGGAGTTCTCGGAGAAGACTGATGCTAGACACGCGGATTTCAACGTTTTCGTTTTGCGTTTACTAATGGTGTGTTTGTGCATTTTTTTTGCGCAACGGAAATTGCTGTTAATTGAACAATATTCACCATAAATGTCTATCTACTAAGAAGCTATAGATGGTGTTATTGTGGTCTTGAATGTTTCTCGCTCTGAAAAAAAAAAACGCAAACCTTACAAGACATATACATCTATATTTTTGGATAAGAGTAAGTTTTTCTTTCTGTCTAGGAGATCGGTTCTCCTGTAACACGTACCTCTTATGTTGATCACAAACAAAATGTATTACACAATATCTACTGTGTATTACACATACAATAAATATCGAATAACGCAGCTTCGATATCAGTTATGAATATAGTTACGTTTCAAGTCAAAAAGTTCATTACAACAGTGTTAGTTTCTTGTGTG
>JADBJO010007536.1:0-7500 GCA_016801955.1 Conus betulinus | reverse complement strand
CATGCTAACACTGGCCCACAGATCATACACATGCATACTGACACACGTTTGCGTGCGCACGCACTCCCACGAGCGCGAGCATGCACACACATACAAACACACACGCTTGCACGCTCACGCACACCTGGTGGTTTCTACAGTGGCGCAAGCACATGGGCCTGTGCCAAACCCATGTGCATACACATGGGCCTGTGCCAACACACCTATGTGCATACACATGGGCCTGTGCCAACACACCTATGTGCATACACATGGGCCTGTGCCAACACACTTATGGGCATACACATGCATACACAGGGACACTTTGATGAACCTGAAACTGAAACAGTTTGCTTTCTTCCTTTCATCTCTCCTAGGAAAGTTCTTTTGGTTTTTTTTTTGCCCTGGTGCTCGTAGTTAGGTTCCACAACTGAACTGTGAGAACAAAAGTTGTGTCCCTTATTTCCTAAGAAAAATTTTCGTAACATTTTTATATCCTGTTGAATTCCTGTTTTGTAAAAGAAAAACCACACGGGGAGAAAAACAACCATAAATCAGTTACAAATCCAGGCATAGAAACTGGTTGTATTTTAAAGAAAAATAAGTTGAACTATCAAATTGTTTCCTGTGCAAAAAAGGTCAAGAAATTTATCATTGTTGAATTGTTTGGAAGTTTGCGGAATAAAGCAGCTATTGCTTCACAAGAAGATGATAGAAAACTAAGGCGTTATTTAAAAAAAGAACATGTTTTGAAAGTAAGTTTTGAGAATCGCCGTAACTAACAAATTCCGATAATAATATCTAAATCGAAAGTAGCCATGTTGCAATAGACGTCGTGATTAATGTCTTTAGAACTTTAATTTATATAATCGTGCAAGAATGTTTTACTGGTATATTTTGGTAGGTAGGAGTGTCTCCCGAAGAAAATGCGTAGGAGAACATATTAGCTATTGCGTCTTTTCAACTTTGAGATGGACCAATAACAAAACTAATTGTATTCAGTTAAAGTTAGACCTACATTTAAAAGGATGGGTTGAAACACAACTTCCTGTATTCAAAATCAACACCTGTGTGTTATAAAACTGTTCTGTTCATGACAGGTCAGATACATTATGAATGGAGACAAACTTGATTCAGGATGTGCAGAGATATGGTTTCTTTTGCAAAATATCAGAGCAACTAGGTGGTAAAAGAAAAACTGCACTCTAATAAAAGAGATTTAAATTTTCTAGTCTTGCTGTATTAATGTGATAATGTACTGTTTCATTAGATTTCTCTCTACATATAAACACTGATGTTCTGTGCACGCCCTGCTTTTAAGTCAAAATTATGGTTGATATATTTTCCGTAAAACAAGCACATGTGCATGCGGGCATGTGTGATTAAGTTGATATTCTACGTTCACTGTAAAAAGAGCAAAATAAAATAAACAAAAATCACATCTTCGTGTGGGCCCTGGGTCCATTCCATTAATTCAAAACGTTCATTTTATGAAGCTATGTGCGCGCGTGCGCGTGTATATGACGCTTCTGTATGTCCAGTGTTCTGATCACATCTTGTAGATCACTACTTGTCTTTTTTTTTTTAAAATACAGATTTGGCGAGGGGCCCACCGCGATTTAAACGTTTAGCTTTGCGCTTCACGAGGATTGTATTTTCCATTGCAACAGATTCTCAAGCCGTCACTGTTATCATCGTCACTGTTATCATCGTCACTTTAAGCAGGAGACGGCTTCAACACTGACTCCAACAAGATGAAGTGGCGGAATCATGGTCTTACCATCGTATTTGTAACTCGTGAGAGAAAACAGATGATGAGAACGAACTGGGGTCTACGTTGAAGTACACACTAAATGCTACAGAAATTTGACCTTTTTTCCCCCTTAATCACCTTTTTTCCCTGCACTTCGCATGCACAGGACAGAAGTCCTTAGAGCCGATCCACAGCTTAGTGCAAATGTCCTGTAACCATTCCACACACGCTGTTTCACTTTCACCACGCATTGCACGGAAGTGGCTTCTGGATCACTGGAAATGGCTGGAGTTGTTCTTTTACACCGATGTCTTGTTTTTGTTCTCCTATACATTTGGTCAGCACACATAGTGTGGTTTGCTTTAGCAGCACGCGTGCTCATACGTCAGTGACAGCAACAGAGGCTTTGCAGTGCGTGGAGTCAGGATGGAGGCAGTGAATGCTGGGACTCTGTAACGTGCATACCTTGCAGGGCCAACGAAGCTTGGCTATTTTGTCAAACAGACTGCTTTTTCTTGGGCCGTTCCCGAGTCTTTCTACTCATCCAAACAGCCATGGATCAGAAATGACTCATTGCAATCACACACACACACACACACACACACACACACACACACACACACACACACACACACACACACACACACACACGTGCATACACAGATAGATAGATAGATTGATTGATAGATAGGTAGATAGATGGATAGATAGATAGATAGGCAGATAGATAGGACGTTAGTTAGTTAGGTAGGTAGGTAGGTAGATAAATAGATAGACAGATGATGGATGGACGAACCAATGAATCTACAGATATTAGCAAAAGAGACAAAGATGAAAAAAAATGTCAAATTCAAAATCAGCTGCTTTCCGTTCAGGGTTCTCTGAACATTCGATGGAAACAAGTTCAATAGGCGGACATAGTTTCTAGTCATCTTCAGCCATTGTGGTTACCGCTTCACCAACAGGATTGATCGAGTCGTTAGAACTTTTTTTTTCACAGACAAAATTGTGTCGTTTCTGTTGCTAATCATTTCATCTGTCACTCTCTTCCCCCCTTACGAAGAAAATAAAGAGACAAAATCATGTAAACCCTGTTGCTGAGTTTTCCACTCATCATTATCTCCACCTTTAGAATAATTCTTTTTGAGATACAGAGATCATAAGCGAGGTTAGTCTGAATATGAAACTGAATAAATGAGCATCCACTACCCCCTCCCTAACTACCTAAAAGAGTTCAGCAGGTGAAAATGATCTGTTTTTCTAGAGTTTACTCTACAGATTCAAATTTCAAGTTGAAGTATTCTTTGGTCAGAAACTACGTGTATGAAAGGAGCCATCCATCTCATTTTGCAGCTAGCAAAATCCATCATCATTCCCAGACTCTAGCTGTTCTCCCAAGAGGTCGTGGATAACCTTAAGGAACAGTCAGTGCTGACTCTTTGGGTCACAATGGATTCAGAAAGACTGGTTCAGAATCAGCAGCTGCTGAAACGTCTTGCCTTGACCGATGAACACACTTCCAGATGGCGATCCGGTGATGACGTCTCGCCGCGTACTGCTTCAAGCTTCTAGGGCAAGGCTGCAAAATGGTGAAGTCCACGTTCTATGCGACAGCTGATACTGTGCCAATCCCACACCACTCCTCAGTTCTTCCACGTGTGGTCTTCACCTGTAGCATGTGAACGCGTTCGTTGATGGAGCTCCTCTGTCTGATGCCACGATGCACCAGATTTGTAAGGTGAGCAACACATCATGGTGTCTGGGGACTTGTAAGGTTAGCAACACATCATGGTGTCTGGGGACTTGTAATGTAAGGTGAGCAACACATCATGGTGTCTGGGGACTGTAAGGTGAGCAACACATCATGGTGTCTGGGCACTTGTAAGGTGAGCAACACATCATGGTGTCTGGGGACTTGTAATGTAATGTGAGCAACACATCATGGTGTCTGGGGACTGTAAGGTGAGCAACACATCGTGGTGTCTGGGGACTGTAAGGTGAGCAACACATCGTGGTGTCTGGGGACTGTAAGTGAGCAACACACATCGTGGTGTCTGGGGACTGTAAGGTGAGCAACACATCTTGGTGTCTGGGGACTTGTAATGTAAGGTGAGCAACACATCATGGTGTCTGGGACTTGTAATGTAAGGTGAGCAACACATCATGGTGTCTGGGGACTGTAAGGTGAGCAACACATCATGGTGTCTGGGGACTTGCAATGTAAGGTGAGCAACACACATCATGGTGTCTGGGGACTGTAAGGTGAGCAACACATCGTGGTGTCTGGGGACTGTAAGGTGAGCAACACATCATGGTGTCTGGGGACTTGTAATGTAAGGTGAGCAACACATCGTGGTGTCTGGGGACTGTAAGGTGAGCAACACATCATGGTGTCTGGGGACTGTAAGGTGAGCAACACATCATGGTGTCTGGGGACTTGTAATGTAAGGTGAGCAACACATCATGGTGTCTGGGGACTGTAAGGTGAGCAACACTTCATGGTGTCTGGGGACTTGTCATGTAAGGTGAGCAACACATCGTGGTGTCTGGGGACTGTAAGGTGAGCAACACATCATGGTGTCTGGGGACTGTAAGGTGAGCAACACATCATAATGTCTGGGGAAGCAACACATCATGGTGTCTTGGGAAGAACCAGGATGAGTTTCACTTTGCCAATACCATCCAATGCACTGGTAGAATCACAGCCTGTGACAAGGGAGGTGTAAAGTGCTGTCTTGTGAGCCCCTTTGCTAGTTCTGTGACAATGAGCGGGCGCTTCTTGCTCTGTTTGTCTGTGTCAACGAAGTGTCACTTTCTGGAACATTTCATCACATAGCAAGAAGGAGAACTCGTCAGTGTCTGCGCTCTTCACCATGCAAGTTCTGTCCCCTGCCCGCTGAAGGAGAACACGCCAGTGTCTGCGCTCTTCACCCTGCAAGTTCTATCCCCTGCCCGTTGAAGGAGAACACGCCAGTGTCTGCGCTCTTCACCCTGCAAGTTCTGTCCCCTGCCCGCTGAAGGAGAACACGCCAGTGTCTGCGCTCTTCACCCTGCAAGTTCTGTCCCCTGCCCGCTGAAGGAGAACACGCCAGTGTCTGCGCTCTTCACCCTGCAAGTTCTGTCCCCTGCCCGTTGAAGGAGAACACGCCAGTGTCTGCGCTCTTCACCCTGCAAGTTCTGTCCCCTGCCCGCTGAAGGAGAACACGCCAGTGTCTGCGCTCTTCACCCTGCAAGTTCTGTCCCCTGCCCGCTGAAGGAGAACACGCCAGTGTCTGCGCTCTTCACCCTGCAAGTTCTGTCCCCTGCCCGCTGCCCATACCTGGAGGACTACGCCGTTGTGGAATGTGACTGTGGTGTGGACAGGAGCGTGTTCAGTCTCAGCTGGTCAGTCGCCTTGCCCTCTGTGGATGTCAGGCTGAATGGTTCGTCGTCACCCACCACAACAGTGTCTGCCTGCCCTCTGTGGATGTCAGGCTGAATGGTTCGTCGTCACACAGCACAACAGTGTCTGCCTTGCCCTCTGTGGATGTCAGGCTGAATGGTTCGCCGTCACACAGCACAACACTGTGTGGATGTCAGGCTGAATGGTTCGCCGTCACACAGCACAACACTGTGGATGTCAGGCTGAATGGTTCGCCGTCACATACCACAACACTGTGTGGATGGCAGGCTGAATGGTTCGCCGTCACCCACCACAACACTGTGTCTGCCTGGAGCCTGAAGCTTTCTGCTCAACTGTGTTTGCTCTGCTCGCCACTTCATCCCATCTCCTTCGCTTCCTCAGCATGGTTCCTTCCCACAATGTGTTGTGATGAAACCCTGTCTGTTTCTCTGGCATTCTCCTCTTTAATGTTAATATCTGACAATGTGTTTGTCATCAAACCTGTCTGTTTCTCTGGCATAATAATAAATAATCATAATAATGAATACTTATGTAGCGCCTATTCTCGGCTAGAGACCAAGCTCTAAGCGCTTACAATCGACACTCGTTTTACACAACGGGCTGCCTACCTGGGTAGTGTCGACTGAAGAGCTGCCAGCTGGCGCTTCATTCAGTCGTTTCCCGTGACATCCAGTCAGTATCGTTGAATATCGTTCACTCAATTTTCTTACTTCCTTCATTCTTTCCATATCTCACGCAGGGTGCATGCTGTGTGTAACGTGTCATCCATACCAACGGCCAAACTGGCCTACTCTCCGAAAGTTGGTGATGGGATTTTACGTGTGTGCAAGATGCTATGCGTGCGTTCACACACGGAACCTCGGTTTATTGTGTCATTCGGAGGACTGTAAGGGAAATGGAGTCAGAACCAATGTTAAACTCTGAGGGAAAAATCCCCCTGTACCGAAACGGCCCGCCGGAGATTCGAACCCGCAACCCTAGGATCACTAGGATTACGAATCCGGCGCTCAACCAACTGAGCTATTCCGGCTCCCATTCTCCCCTTTAATGTTAATATCTGACAATGTGTTTGTGATGAAACCTCTATGTTTCTCTCTGGCATTCCACACCTTAATGTTAAAATGTGGGTAGATAAAAAAAAGTGGTAAAAAGGCAGACGAACGAAAAGAAGGAGGGGAACTACACAGAACAATATACACTGGTCGGAGGGAAACCGGAAAAAATCCGAAAGCAGAGTCGTCAAAAGAAAAACGACTGACCAATTAAGGATGAAAAAGTAGTGTGTTATTTGTCGATGAGCCAGTCAGTCAATAATTCTAGCCAATAAACAAACACACAGTGCTCTCGCAGTACAGTTTGGTGCTGTGTTTTGTCTGTGTGGTACTTTGTGTGGGTGTTTGGTGCTGTGTTTGTGTGGTCCTTTGTGTGAGTGTTCGGTGCAGTTTTGGTCTGTGTGGTCCTTTGTGTGAGTGTTTGGTGCTGTTTGTCTATGTGGTACTTTGTGTGAGAGTGTTTGGTGCTGTCTGTGTGGTACTTTGTGTGAGTGTTCGGTGCTGTGTTTGTCTGTGTGGTACTTTGTGTGAGTGTTCGGTGCTGTTTCTGTCTGTGTAGTAATTTGTGTGAGTGTTTGGTGCTGTGTTTGTCTGTGTGGTACTTTGTGTGAGTGTCTGGTGCTGTTTTTGCCTGTGTGGTACTTTGTGTGAGTGTGTGGTGCTTTGTTTGTGTGGTACTTTGTGTGTTGGTGCTTGGTCTGTGTGGTACTTCGTGTGAGTGTTTGGTGATGTGTTTGTCTGTGTGGTACTTTGTGTGAGTGTTTGGTGCTGTTTGTCTATGTGGTACTTTGTGTGAGTGTTTGGTGCTGTCTGTGTGGTACTTTGTGTGAGTGTTTGGTGCTGTGTTTGTCTGTGTGGTACTTTGTGTGAGTGTTTGTGCTGTCTGTGTGGTACTTTGTGTGAGTGTTTGGTGCTGTGTTTGTCTGTGTGGTACTTTGTGTGGATTTTTGGTGCTGTTTGTCTGTACGGTACTTTGTGTGGGTGTTTGGTGCTGTTTGTCTGTACGGTACTTTGTGTGGGTGTTTGGTGCTGTGTTTGTCTCTATGTGGTACTTTGTGTGGGTGTTTGGTGCTGTTTGTCTGTGTGGTACTTTGTGTGGGTGTTTGGTGATGTGTTTGTCTGTGTGGTACTTTGTGTGAGTGTTTGGTGCTGTTTGTCTGTGTGGTACTTTGTGTGAGTGTTTGGTACTGTTTGTCTGTGTGGTACTTTGTGTGAGTGTTTGGTGCTGTCTGTCTGGTACTCTGTGTGGGTATTTGGTGCTGTGTTTGTCTGTGTGGTACTTTGTGTGAGTGTTTGGTGCTGTTTGTCTGTGT
>JADBJO010007535.1:82500-111105 GCA_016801955.1 Conus betulinus | reverse complement strand
GCTGAGGCTGAGCGGTTGAGGTTAGAATTAGAACTCAGACCCTATGGAGCGTATTTCGACTTAGGACATATATGAAAGTTGAAAGATTATGAAAAACTATCACCACCGTGACGGCATTCTCTTCTAAAAGGGGCGCTCTCTTCTAAAAAGCCCGCCCCCCTCTAACCAGCCCCTAAAAGATCATTTTGTTCGTGACAGCTGCAAATTGTCCCACCAAAACACTAAGTGCCGGTGTAGTTAAAGAAAATAGGACTGTTTTAGAGAAAATAGGAATTTATAGTATGAGTCTCCATCTTTTTTTTTTTTTTAACAATTCATAAACATAGCATATTTTACCATATAATCTTGTTGTTGTTGAACCTATTTTGGTTGAATTGAGCGCTTGTCTGTTTGTTTGCAACGGTTCTGTCTGATTGCCTCTGTATCTACCTGTTGTGAAGGGGTAGGTAAAAAGTTCTCTCCTTCTTTTGGACTGAAGTTCAATGTTTTTTTGTCGTTTGAATCCTCACCATCAAGCCATTTTTTTTTTTTTTTTCATAAAGACGTTGAAATTCTTCGTCCGATAATATCGTCATCCTGTAATGATTGCTATTGTAATCTTAATGAACAAAAGGTTTGCTGTTGGCTAGCGCTACCAATGGCCAGTGTGCTTTTTGTAATTTTTGGTGTGTTAGTTTTTTTTAAACAGCAACTTACAATCATAGTTTAGGAATGGCACATACAACCCAAACCAACCACTCCCGACTGCTAAAGAGGCGGTGCTCGGCTCCACCCGTAGCTCTAAAGAGAAAAACTAAAAAGAGCAACACTAGACCCAGCACGTTAGTGGAACAGCGTGTGAGCCAGTGAAGTGGAAAGCCAGTTAATTGCATATATAAAGGGGCATTTAAAGGGAAGCCTATTTCTTTATAGATAGCATCAAACTTTTGTCAAGTCACTTTCAAGTCACTTTTTTTTTTCTGTCCCAACCTCGGCGCCCACCTCAAGAGGCAGGGCACCACACGCCGCCGCTCATTCCGAAACCCCGTCCACAGCTACAGCCCGGTCAGCCCGCGCAGCCCCCCCCCCGGCAAGCCGACAATCCACAGGGAGCAGTCAATGTCAAAGTCGTCAAGAGGCAACCCACCGGAGAAGACACTGCACTGCTGCCGGAGTCACTTCGTGGTGTTGTCGCGGAGCCGGCGTGAGTGAGCTCTCTCCTCGGAGGGCGCCACCACGTCCGTCCAACGACAGCCCCATGGACTCGCCGATACCGGTGACCCCGACGGAACCAAACCAAGGCCACAGGACGTGGAGAGGACATCGAAATGAGGTCACATGATGAGAGCAGGGCATGAAGGGCCACAGAATTTGAGACATTTTTTTTTTTTTTGATGCTGATCGATGAGAATGAGGATGATTAAGATGATGCTACGGATTTCCATTTCGGTCTGAGACTACATGACAGGGCTGTACTCTACGCTTCCTTTCATAATATATCCCGGCGTCAACCAGGCCCGAGAGATACAGGCACACTGCAGTGTTGGTCAGGAAATTTGAGCAACACTCTCAGAAACGCATCCATTAAGTGGATGAAACTCGACTGTGTGGTCCCAGTCTTCCCAACTGAGTCCGCAGCAAACTCAACTCTGGGTAGGAGCGGTCGGGGCAGAAAAAAAAAACCCACATGACTCTGATGGGATTCGAACCCACGACCCTCCTAAGCCTAAGAGTCTCTACATTTAAGTTTTCCCACGCTATTGTTACCCCACCCACCCCCCCCCCCTCCTCGCCAATGTATGTGCTTGCAAACTAGAAAAAACAGACTTACGTAGAGTGATTTGATACAAATAAAAGACAAAGTAAAGCTGTCAGGCAGTGTATGTAACTTTTGAAATATAAACTCTAGGCCCACTGTGTCTTCTCCCACTTCAATCTAAAGTCTTCCTTCTGGTGCAGCACGGTATTCTCTTCTTCCGTATATGGCTTTATTTTGTATCTGCTTTTATGTTCTGATCCTGGACGAGGCTAAACAAGAGGGGCTCCTGCGTTTCAAAGCTTTTTTAAGATTCCCTTTTTCCTATCAAAGTATACATTGGGCTTAGTAAGTCAAATGTTAGATCACAGTCAATTTTAGGAAGCAACTCCCAGTTTCTGTCTGTTTGTAAAGTTTGTATTCGTGTTTTCCATAATCGTTGGAGTTTAGATTTCTTATTTGTTCCAGTTTAGGATGTTGCTGTTTTTTTTTTTTGTTTGTTTTTTTGTCTCCAATTTCTGCTGGTTTGTAAAAAAAGCCCTAATCTGTGTATTCAAGTCCGTAAACAGTTCCACGCTCTCCTATTAGATCAAACTCGAATGTGTCTGCTAGGTCTTTTAGCTCTACTGAATTACATTTGGGAGCTAGCTGCATTTTTTTATTCTGGTTCGCGCGACATGTTTTAATAGCGTGAAAAAAAAATCATGATAAACAAATATATTGAACTGGCGGATCAGTTCGTAAGCATAATTTAACATGCCTAGATTTTTCTAACTGCTCTTTTATTTTCATAAGTTCATTCGTGTCCCTTATTATATAATTTTCACGCAAACAGTCTTCAAAACTATCCTTGTCCTTAGTATATAAAATAATATAACCGATTTTAACAGCGATCGAAAATCTGTTAAGACAGCATTGTATTTCTGAGTTAAAAGCCACACAGAAAACTAACGCGTGACGATCGCTAAAGGCCAGCTTTGACAGTCTTGCGCCTTTTTTAACAATGTCTCGTTCAGCCGAGCAGTCATCAATGATAAACAGTGTTTCAGTTCCGTCAAAGAGCTTTAATAATGTTCTAAACAGTCAACTTAGCTTGTCGCTAGGATCAACTACAAATATATCCTCGTCAGCCCAAACAAACTGCCTTTCTTTGTAAGACCTGTTATGCTTAATTGTTGTACAGAACTATAACAATATACTCATAATGAAAATCTGTATATTGTTCGTAATAAATCAAGTATGAAGACGGTTTTCCACACACCCAAGTAATTCCACAAGTAAGTGAACAGTGCGGATCTCTGGGCAGAAAGAGTTTTTAACTGGCCATCTTCCTCAGCTTTCCTATTGATTGTATGTTTATGCCATCTGCCCCTACCCTTCTTCCACTTCCATGCAATCTGTTGTCACATGCTGATCTGAAATCCAGCCACAGCCCATATTTTTGTTAAATAATCTTCAAGTCTTACATTATGAAGATGAAGTTTTTTTACAGACCAGATCAGCTGTAGGATTTGTTTTGTCTTCCTCCAGCAAAACAATTGTCTTATCTCATCAAAGTGTTGGTGAGGTAAAAGTCCAGCTGAATACAACTGAACAGGCTTGCCATCTACTGTGCAAGACAACTGCTCAATTTTTGGATTATAAAACATCTCACTTTCTCTGTGAAAAGGAGCTGTCACTTCAGTAAAAACACAACAAAATTCCTTTTTAAACGGACCTGAGAGAATAAACTTAAAGGCACATTCCAGACTGTGTTTGTTTGTTCTTAATGTCTGTAATATGGTGCACAACTCTTTCAAAATAAAATATCTGTTCTACTTTTATATTGGCTTAAAAACGTTCTAGCCAGTTCAGGGTTGTTAACAACATCAAACTCAAGAGAGATGTCAGTAACTGTACATTTAGCTTCAGGATCTTCACATAGAATAACAGAATCTCTAGTATTAAATGTTAATTCATAGGTAAGTTTATCTCTTTAGTGCAGTTGATGCGTGCGTCGTTAACAGTTCAAAAATCTAGAGAAATGCAAAATGTATTGCCAAATGCCAGCGCTGCTGCTTGGTCTGTACTATTGCCCTCCGCATCCTCCGCATTTAGCCTGTGTTTAAAGACCATTTGGTTTTTGTATTCCCTGATAAATGTTATCTTTCCTTTCTCCTCATGGCAGCCATAGATCAGAATATAGAGAGCAAAAATGTCTGCGTTATTTAGTGAGAAAAACTTCTCTGCCCTCCAGTTTAATTAACATAGATTTAATAATGGCCCTGCCCAAGTTGGCAACAAAACAATAGCATTAGGATCTGCTGTATCATCATCTATTTTAAATGATAATTTAATCGTGCCTGGCATTTATAACATCATCAGCACCAAGATCAGGGAATCTGACTGTTAACTTGATTGATTGGGCTGGACTGTGATGGATTATTTATAACAAGCACAGTCTGTCTTATGCCTTTTTACGCCCATGGGTTCTTTCGCTTTTCTGTATGGATCAAGATCGTAGCCGTATGAGTTCTTTTTTTTTTTTTTAATAAATTAAAAAAATATTATTATAAATATTGATGAAGATTATGACGTGCCTGATCCTGCTGAAGATGAAGAGGGTCCTTCATTGCGTCAAGAACTTGAAGAAGCAGCAGGGTCCATTGCATAGAGCTCGTCAAGAAGGAGTAGGTTCTTCACTCCTTAAAGCTCGTCAAGAACTTCTAGGAGTAGGTTCCTCACTCCCTAGAGCTAGTCAAGAACTATTGCCACAAAGAATTCAATCATTCTATAAAAACGTATAGGACGAGAGCTACCAGAAGTAGATGATCCTAACGATTTTGAGCAAGAAAATAATCATTTGTATATAAGGACTAGTACAGGAGGTCGTTTAAGAGTTACTGCAAAACCAGACCCAAACAAGTTTTAAGTCTAAGCACAATTAGACGAGACCTTTACTGCTGACCAAGAAACGATTAAACCTTTCATATCTAAAGCCTGAGGCTGTTAAAGTTTTTACACAAAAGCACAGCGCAAGAGTTGCCAACAGAATCTGAAATGCTAAGCATCTCTTTTCAAGATTTAAGTCAAAAAAGAGCAGATGAACTAATAGCAGAAATTGAAACGAGTTTAGTGAGGAGACACACAATTAATTAAAACAATTGATGATTCTCCCATTGCCTACTAGTGAGGTAACACCATTAAAACAACTGATGAATCTCCATTGCCTATGCGTGAAATCATGGGCCTTAATGCTGCTACGGACTATAAGGGGGAACTAGCAAACAATGAGGCAAAAAATTGGTGAGCTGGATACGGAAACAGAAGGAGAAAAAAAAAATGAATTAGCCAGTGCAGATGATGACAATGTAGGGCAAGAGGCTAAAGCAGGGCAAATGTAGGGCAAGAGGCTACAGCAAAAAAAGATACAAGATTTGATGCTAAAAAGATCGGCCAGATTAGAATTGCTGTCTACTAATAGAGCACAACTAGCATCACAAACAAACAGAATCAGAGAAACTATAAACAAAATATACTTTATGAAAACACTACATTAGTAGAAAGAATAACGACTCTGTTCAGAGAACAGGGGATTACAATAGTTAGTATAACAACTGCCATTGGTTTTGCTATCTCTACACTTGTTAAGTATAATAACAGCCATTGGGTTTGCTATCTCTACACTGGTTTATGCATTAACTGGCGGCACACCAACAGGGCCACTAGTGCCTCTAGCGCCTCCTCCAGAGCCTGGTAAAAGTTGGATTAAAAAAAACAATTACACCACCTGTCAAATTTGTTTAAAAAAAGGGTTAGCTGCCAAAGCACTTGATGCTCTGCCTGGTATATTGGGCAGTGCTGTTAGTTGGGGGTGTCCCTTGTCCCTTGATATCTTAATGGAGTGTCCTGAGCGTGCATGTACCCATCGTCAACACAGCGCAGGCCTCCCAAGGGTTGCCTCTGACTGCTCTGAAGGCAGGTGAAGACAGTGCTTCTCTGGGTCCCTCCCCAGCACCTTCGGGTGTTTCTTTTTCTTCGACAGTGCCGTTATTTGGGTTTTGTCGACTATAGGTAAAGTAGCTGGTTATATGGCCGACCATCTGTGGACATTGGGGGGCGTTGGCTGCTGATTTAATTTTTAGTGAAATAAAGTATAGCCAACCCAGTAAAAGTTAAAAACACAACAAAGAGCTGTCTTTTCACTAGTGTGTTTGTCAGGGTGTCAGGGTGGGGTATTTTTAACAAGGTGCTGGTGGGCTGCTTTCTGTAACAGGAGGTTCAGAGCTAGATATTTTTTAATGGATGGTGCAAGGCCTTGTGTTTGAGCCTTTATTATGTCCCAAGTTTGGTCATCTCCAGCTATGAGGATTTCATTATTATAATTCTGTTTTCATGCCAATTTGTAGTCTAAGGTCAGAGGGTCAGCATATATAATCCGAAGGCCTACGACAAAGTCAACCTTTGACCTAGCATGTGCAAGGACATCTTAGTATCTTTTTATGCTAGAAGGCAAATCAATCAAACAGCAGAGGTTTAATAGCTCTCTAAATTAGCCAAATATTGTTTTCTTGCATCGAAGCCTGTAATTTGATCCACTATGCTAGACTTTGTCTGCGCGCTTGCGCTCCTAATAGACACCAAACGTATGTTCGTATGGAGTCATTAAGTCTTTTGCACTCGTGGCATTGTTAGGCATTTACTTTCATCTAAAATTAATGTTGTCCAGGCATCGGGGGTCGTTTTTTCTTCTATTAACCCCAATCTAACTGAGAAAGTTTGGCTTAAAAGAGGTGTGTCAGGCCAGTAGTCAGTAGTCAAAAATTGTATTCGCTGCGTTTCACCCCCACAAATACAGTGTACCCAACCCGTAATTACGGTCTGACTTTTGTCTAAAATCAGTTGAAAGTTTAATGTTAAATTCATTGCAGATTTTTTTCATTCGCATTCTTATCCATTGGATTGTTAAATGGAGAGAAGGATTTATCGTTGGGGAGGGGGTACTTGTAAGTTCAGTTAGTGTACGTCTATACTGGTAATAAACATGAAAATTATGTACTGACCTTACTGAAAGAGATGTGTAAAATTGTTTTGCATATGAAACACCACAGCCAGTAGGTAAGCAGTAAATCGCAAAATTTAATTGATTCTGATTAAAAAAAAAAAAGCATGGGTTTTGACTTACCATAATTTTGGTACTCTATCATTTTTTAATGGAGGATTTAAATATGTTTGTTTAGGGTGTTTACAAGTCTGGCTTGAAAAGCCATATGTTTCATCTACTGCTATGGTTAGGTCACTGAAGTCAAATGATATTGGGTTATAAACGCTCCTACAGTGCAGGCAACACTTTCACTATATTTAAAAGGTTCCATTTTTAAATAGTTTTTAAAAGGATGCACATTTATATAACCAAACAAAACGAGCGTGTGTTTTTAAAGTATCCACTTGATGATAGTCGCGGTCAGTATAGGGTTGCTCTCAAAGAACTTGGTTTTAAAGTTAAGTGGTTTAACATATCTGAAAAGGCTGAAAATAATTGGATTAATGTTAATGACGAAGAAGGCATCAAATAAGTCACATATACAATACCAGAAGGTTATTACAACTTTTGTTCTTTCAAAGAAGTATTATAGCAAATTTGGCATATTGTTAGAAAATTAACGAAGCAAACCTCAGATTACTATGCATTTTCCACTGGAAGAAAAAAGGGAATATACTTTTCCTAGAGGCCTTGCTCGAATCTTGGGCTTCTACAGTAGTAGCAGAGCTTATCATATTCGTACAAGGGATGGCCCTATCAATTTGAAGGTAATGAACCATCTGATTTTCTCATTAACCCAAAGCTGTTTGTCCATTTTTACAAGAGTTTAAAACAGACAGTAATTTATTTGATGGTCATCCATCTGCAGTTTTAAGAGCACTACCATCAACTACGGCGGGTTATTGCGATTATCAGTTAAACACGTTTGATGAAAAATAGACAATTTAAAGAATTAATTGGTGGGGTGGTTATATACGTTGTGTGTAAAAATAACTAACAAAGACGGAAAACTGGTTGATTGTTCTGATTTATTAATAGAGCTTGAAATAAAATAGATAAGAAACAGAGTTTCGCACTTTTTTTTTTTACAATGATTATAAGCCAGAGAGGTCAATATGCGGGTTCAACGTTGCCGTATATTGTTTTGCCCTGTGAACCCTTTTCTAACATCTGTTACTTGCTTCCTGCTAGTATACTTGTGAAAAAGAGGGTATGGAGGCAAAAAAAATGGCAAGTGAGCAAGAAAAAATGTTGTAACAGAGGGTTTACAGGGAGGGGGGTAGAAAATATGATGATGGGGGGGGGGGGGGGGGGGGTGAACCCGCATATTGACCTGCTCTGCTGTAGTTTTTTGTTTTCCTTTCTTCCATGCAGAAAAAAAAAAAAAAATTGACATTGTACCCCCTTGACAAAAAGGCTATTAGCCAATGTCAATAAAAGACATGCAGTCAGTGCACCAACTCTCCTCCTCACCTACCCCCCTCACCCCCCTCTCGCCCCTCTCCCTCGCCACCTCCTTCCCCTTCCCATTGCACGCCGCCTCCTCCCCCATCCCCTCACCTCCTCCCTCCTACCCCCTGCTTCTTCACGCCTTCTTCCGCTATCCCCCCCCCCCCCCCACCCCCCGTAACTCCCCTCCTTCTGCTTCCAACGCACCTCAATGGTGAAGAGGAGACGAAGAACGGCAGCCAGAACAGCACGAAACACTACGGTGATGGTGATGATCGTGCAGAGCACGCGCAGCTTGGCGCGAAACAGCTGGCTCCGCGCGCGGCCCGCGCTCTGGGTGATGAAGACGATGAGCTGCCAGTAGTTCTTGGTCAGGAGCGCCAGCGGCAGGAGGTAGGCCACGACCAGTACCAGGATGGCGTACGTCTTGAGGAACATGGGGTCCCGGCCTGCAGAGGCGCAGACGGGGGTTTGAACCATCGGAGGCCCGCCGACAACGTCATGGGGAAGCGGAGAGGGGTGGGGGTGGGGGTGGGGTTGGGGTGGGGGTGCGGGGGTGGGGGTGGGAAGGGAGCGAGGGTTGGACCAAGACAAGCTTTTTGCCATGATTTTCTAAAATTGAGATTTCTTGTTGATGTGATATCTGTCTGTCTGTCTGTCTCTGTCTAAACTATCTATCCATCCACCCATTCATCTATCTATTTGACTGTCTGTTTGTCTTCTGTCTGTCTGTGTCTGCTGTCTATCCATCCATCCATCATCCATCCATCCATCCATACATCCATCCATCCGTCCGTCTGTCCGTCTGTCCGTCCGTCTGCCTGTAACTCGGAAAATTCATTCGAGTGAACATTCTTTTGTTCTGTGCCTGCGTTCCACTGAACCGAAAAACTGGCCTTTTAAATGATACGATAAAATGAGAGAAAAAAATCTGTTATCTCAATGCTTCCAAACAGGACGAAGGCAGAAAAAACTGGACCACGGCGATAATCAAGCAACTTTAAAACAAACTCACCATAAGAAACTACAAGTCAGCTCTGTCTCATTTTCCTTCTCCTCAATTTCTCCACCCACCCTGTACTCGTAGAACTGAGGTGCTGTTAGCATTAGTGAGAGAAACCCACGTGATCGCCAACAAGATGGCCGCCTGTTTCCGGGTCGTGGCGAGTCCTTGAACTATGACCCGCACGCGGTCAAAGGACATAAGCACCATGGTGCACACGGAGCTGTAGATGTTGAAGAGGGGTAGGGCCATCTTCAGTTTGCATTCCCACTGACCTGAGAGAGAGAGAGAGAGAGAGAGAGAGAGAGAGAGATTACTGAGAAAATAATAGATTACACAGAAATGCGACAATCACTACTACTGCTACTCCTCCTTCTCCTCCTCCTCCTCCTCCTACTACTACTACTGCTACTACTCCTCCTCCTGCTCCTCCTCCTCTTCCTACTACTACTGCTACTATTACCACCACCCACCACTACCACTACAACTACTGGTGCTGCTGCTGCTGCTGCTGCTTCTTCTTCTACTACTTCCACCACTCTACTTCTGCTGCTACTGCTTCTGCTGCTGCCGCTACTGTTATAAATGCTATTTGCTGCTACTCCGACAACAACAATGCAACGCTTAGAAAAGTTCTGCTACGAATTGTTGCCTATGTCTTGGAAATAACTTCTTCTCAAGAGATTTAGATATCACTATTCAGTTACTGTTTGTCCCACATAGACGATAAAGTATGGTTATTTGAAGAATTTTTGTTGTTGCTTTTCAAAACATGGTTCACCAAATGTTTTGCTTGCCTTTATGTTCATGCTTTTTGCTTTTGCTTTTGTTTTGTTTCACAAATTTTGTAGGTTAAAAGATGGTACTGTTTTGGCATGCGCAAGGCAAAATTTATTCGTATTTGATGTAATGTTATGCACTATCATTTTTTTCCAAGCAAGCGATCTTTTCACATAAGGTTGAAAAACAATAAAAACCAACAAGCAGGCAAACAAACAACAACAACAACAACAGCAACAACAACAACAACAACAAAAAACGGTCGCGAATGTGTGTGTGTGTGTGTGCGTGCGTGCGTGCGTGCGTGCGTGCGTGTATGTGTGTGTGTGCGCGCGCGCGCACGTGTGTGCGCGCGCGTGTGTGTGTGTGTGTGTGTGTGTGTGTGTGTGTGTGTGTGTGTGTGTTTGTCTGTATGCATGTCAGTATGTATGTAAGAGAGAAGAAAAAACTTTATCATCTCTAGAAAGAGAAATTGGTGTATTGAGTGTAGTGCAACAGTTGTTACGAAATAATAAATAGGCAGAACATCAGACATACACCGAAAAGGTTATAAACATGTCTCAAATGTAAACAATTCGTATTGTTTATAGCCCAGACGACCACAACAGGTCATTTCAGGATACTAGCAATAATATTTGCAAAAAGTTATTATCAATCACCCATTATGTAATACAGTCCATCTAAAATGTACAGCTATCTCATTTTAAAAAGAGGATCAGCGAATTTGCATTTTACATATCAATATGTCCTGCATCTGACTATCTACAGTCTTACATGAACCACTGTAAATGATTTATGCAGGAAATGTAGGTATACACAACATCTTACGTGCATCATTACACGTTAAAATACTCACTTTTATTCAGTCCCGGAATGTTGGCGTCTGCCAGAATGAGCGGCATAGTGACACCGCCCAGAATGAGGTCACTGATGGCCAGGTTGATGATGTACATACTGGTGGCAGCGTTCCTGCGGAACAGCTGCCCACTGGTCACTATGATGACCACCACATTGGCACACACGCCCAGTGCGCAGATGAGACCAATGGTTAGCGCCATGCCCAGCGAATCCACACCTTCTGAGGATGACGTCATGGCGGAGGGCTGTTGCTCGGTGAACTGACTACCTGTCAATCAACCAGAAGCTGTACAGACAGGTAGCGTTTTTTTTAGAATTGATTGGCTGAAGATGCACGTGACCTCTTGCTGGCGAAACATGACTTGCATGCAGATCTACGAGGTTTTATGATTGGTTGTTAGATGAAGTGCTTGAATTGCACAGGATGTAAGGGGTCTTATGACTGGATGTTTGGACACTGTTTGAATGCACAAAAAGCTCATAATTTGTTGCAAGCAGAAGTTGCGTGAACTACTAAGAATGTTTAAGGTTTCACGATGAGTTGATTCGACACGCATGTGACTCGCCATTACCGAATCAGAATGTCCCAAAATTTGGGTCGACCAAGTTACTGTCTGACCCACTGGGGATTTCTTGTTAGAGACCAAGACACTGAGCAGGAGAAGGTTGACAATGTCTGTTTGGAGAAGGTAGGATTTTACACGTCACAGCTCCAGTCATTCGTCAATCAATGTAAGCAATTGGAATATTTTCCTTCAAAACAGCTCCGTGTTCCTTTTTTTCGGACTCTGACCACAAACATAACTAAGAATCGCTTGGTTTCAATCTGCAAACTGCTTAAAATGAAAGGTCGTCAGAGTTACCTTACAATGTAGGATTTTTTATCATTGTCTCGAAAACGAAAAGTGTAGTAATGATATGTGCCTTTGTTGCATTGTTCATTGAACTTCAATCCAAATGAGTTTTTGTATTGAGTGGTCAGTCATGTGGTCACTGTAGTCATTATCCAGATATTACATTGTGTTTAAAGAAAAAACTAAAAGCTTTATAAAAACGAATCTAGAAACAAACAAAAACACACACAGACACACTTGCTAGCTTTCCAAGATTTGCATCATAATTTCATTCATAAACTTCGCCACTGAAAGAAAAATAATAATGCACCATGTAAGGCATTGCAATGTTCTACAAACAATAAGTTTTTCGTTATAGATTTCTTTTTTAAAAGATTCATGCAGTGTGCACATACAACCCGTTAAAAAAAATGTTCACGGACACACACCTCGATTGCACATGGCAAGGCGAAGAGCAGATGTGAGTTAAGTCCACAGGGTGACCAGGCCTGTGCCTTCACTGTGTGCCATTGCCTACACTGACCTTTCGTATTCCCCTGCTGCCATCTCCTATCTGTCAGTTAGGTGTATGTGAGTTTTTGGTGGGGGGGGAACGGCTTTGAGTTTCAGCAAAATTCAAAATTTCTGCGTTATTTTATCATTTTGATTTTTCAAAACTGTCGAACTCATTTATCACAAGAAATGTTATTCTTTTTATTATATTTTAGTCAACAAGTGCTGATCCTTCTTCCCCTCGAATCTTCGAAAACAAATGTAACAATCTATATTTATGACAAGATATTCAGGCCAAGACTGTGCTCTTTTGCGGTCCAATCCTCTTGTTCTGCGCTTAGCAGTCGACGTCAGCACCGGGTGTGGTGCCTTGATCCTTTTCCATTTCCCGCCCCCATCACTCCCCCCCCCCCCCCCCCCCCCCCCCCCCCCTTATCCTCTGAATCATATACTGCCAGCCGACCCTCGAGTTCTTCGTGAATTAGGTGTGTGGCTAACCCTCATGCTACAGGTACTATGCGTGCATAATGAATGGGAAAAAAAAGCAAGAAACGAGTTGCGTGGTCTTAGGAGCAAAACGAACTTTTATTGAAGAGTCTTATCAGTCTTCAACTTAAAAAAAAAACCTTTAAAAGGACCTATAGTGTCTCCCTCAAAACTGCGTGACGAGATGAAGTGGAAGAGACTGTTTTGCGTACTGAAAAGAAAATAGAAATTTTTGTCACTGAATTTTTTTTTTTTTTTTTTTTTAGGCCAGGACGGTTTCCAATGAACATTCAATCCTCAGGCAAGAGGCTCCCTGTTTTTCTAGTATGGAACTCATCTTGACCAGCTGAGAGCTGGACATGAGTCTAAGGAGTGTCACTTGAAGGAATTCTGCTCGAGGACTTCGGAATATCCCCACCCCACCCCCCCCCACCACCCCCCCCCCCCCCCCCCACCCCAATTTTGTTCATCCTTTACTCCTCTCAAAAGGGGGAGTTACAGACATTGCGAAAAACTTTGACACATAAACTGTTTGAAAAATCTTCTATTTTTTCTTGATAAGCTTTTTGTGGCCTTTTTGGTCCATGTAGGATGGAAATCGCTTCTTCGTTGCGGGGTGGAGGTATATGTTAAATGTTGTGCGTGTTTTACAATTTAAGGAGTGTAATTAGAGAGCTCCCATACACATTGGGTATGGTCTCCCAAACGTTAATGTATAGCTTCTTCAGAAACATTTCCAAGTGTAACCCCTGCCCCTGGGTTAAATGCTACTTGACCATCCTCGTGGGCGTTAGGCTCCAGAGTCTGCTGGATGGTAGCCCTCTTTCTCCTGCTTGCAGTGTAAGTAAGTAAGTATGACTGGAAAGGTTTACCGATTCAAATCATGTGTGAAACAGTGCTGTCAAGTTCGTGTCGTGTTGTCTGTTGAGTGGGCAGTACTCGGGGAAACGTCTGTTTGCGTTCCTTCCCCTTGCTTACCAGACTGCCATGACCCCATATCCATGCACCCATTCGGACAGACAGCCTGTGACAGTAATGTGTGGGTGGAGGGACTGCTGTGATATACAGGTCATCGTTTGTTACAGCATCCTTCTCTTTTCCTCGTCCATCATATAAAATTGTCGAAGTTATTGTGGCCCCTTCCACTCACGTGTCTGCACTTCTTTTATCTCTACCTCTTCTGAACACAAGAAATGGACTGAAGAATGTAGTAATTTTTCCAGTGATTACCACTCTGCGATATCTTTTTTTTTTTTTTTTTTTTTTTTTTTTTTTTTTTTTTTTTTTGAAATGTGGACTTCAATATTGATGTCCTGCAACAACACAAGCGGAGATCGGGCGCCTTCTCTCTACCGAACAAGTTCACTTTTCATCATAGAATAATTCGGTCTATTTTGCATGAAAGGGCACCTGATGATCATGAAGGGTCTCTGCCCTGATGTGCCCCTCTCCATCTTCCCCCCTCAACCTCCCCCCCCATCCATCTCCACCTCCACACCCCCCCCCCCCCCCCCCACCACCACCACCGGTCGTCTGGGCAGTAAACAACATAAAATGAAAGCCTGACCTCTGACCTGCATGCATTTCCTGTGAGGTAGATCCCCTGGTATCCCTTCCTGCATCTGCCTTCGTCTTGATGCCAACGAGTCGGAGTACGGACAAGAAGGTATTCAACGATGATTTACAGCTGATGGTTCTAACTCCCTGTGTCTCATTGTGGATCAGCCCGACGGTAATACCCTGTGGCCCATCGTGGACATGACTGGGATACCTGTGGCCCATCCCGGACATGGCTGGGATACCCTGTGACCCATCGTGGACATGACTGAGATACCCTGTGGCCCATCGTGGACATGGCTGGGATACCCTGTGGCCCATCGTGGACATGACGGTGATACCCTGTGGCCCATCGTGGACATGGCTGGGATACCCTGTGGCCCATCGTGGACATGGCTGGGATACCCTGTGGCCCATCGTGGACATGGCTGGGATACCCTGTGGCCCATCGTAGACATGGCTGGGATACCCTGTGACCCATCGTGGACATGACTGCAATACCCTGTGGCCCATCATGGACATGACAGGGATAACCTGTGGCCCATCGTGGACATGGCTGGGATACCCTGTGGCCCATCCTGGACATGCATGCTCCGGCATCCATGCAAAATCAGGGAACAGAACTCTGCTACCTGGTGCCAGGAAGAGCCAGCGGGCCGATCCAACCGATGCAGGAGGTCGATGCTATGGAAGACAGTGGTTGACGACAGGAGACACCGTTTAAGGACTTTTTTTCCGTCTCAACAAAAGTGTCAAATGTCAAAGACAGTTCCCATGGTAACAATAAACTATCACCGTTTCCCGATAAAGGATTTTGAAGCCGGTTGGCGTTTTCGTGATGCACAAGGTCGAGCACTCGGTGTTAGTAAGCGTGCTTCTTGCCTAATATTTACCTCCATTATTAATAACTACACATCTGTTGTAACCGTTTCATGCAGAAGTCAATCATTACCCCTGCTGATTTATACCAGTAAATCGTCCATCTTTTATTGCTTGTTATCAGTTTGAATATGTTTCCCTGAGTATATGAATGATCATTAAATGAAAATAGACTATCACTTGTATGGAAATCCCAGCAGTCACAAATAATTTCAAACATTTCAGTTCGATCACGTCTTGATTTACAATAGACGCGGCAGGGCAAGCATTAAACAAAATCTGATTTTAGAACTGTCATCGCCGACGCCTATCGTCTGTTTCATGAACCGTCTTTGGACATTCTCATTGATAAGTTATTTTTTCAGAGTCCTTTGGCGGGGTTTAAACCCACAGTCCTTCAGTTTGCAAGTACTGACACAACCACTGGGCCAGTCTGAATCTGTCCACTCAGTGATGTCAGCTTGTTCTGTGTCGCATTTGACTGGCTAATAAATCAGACCAAATTGTGTTTACGTAGCCATTAGTTTCTACTCTTGTAGCCATGGTTTCTTTCTTCCTCAGCAGGTGGCTGACCAGCTGATACTAAAAGCTTCTATCACTCCATAAAACACGGCCAGCTGACTTGCCAAAGTACTGGTTCGCGTGTGTGTATGTCGTGGAAAGAGGATAAGGAGTGCAGGGTACTCCCTGCCAAGCGTGACCTGATTCTTTGTCCTCAAAGCATAATGGTGAGCCCAAACGTCCGACAGCTCGCAACCAGTCAGCAGAGTCACCGTTCAGCTTCCTGGTTGTCCACGATCATCGATCGTCTGTAGAGCTATCTGATCTCTGTTCCATTACCACGACCTGTCGTCACAATTTGGGCCAGCCGGCTGGAATGTCACCATGTTCAGTTCGCATGCTGGGTGGGACTGGCAAAACCAGTTTGTGACTTGGTCTGAATTCTCTGGAACCGCGCACGTAAGGTAAAAATCATTGCATTTGAAAAAAAAAAATTCAAATTCATATCTGAGAGCAAGAATGTAATCATGGTCGGGATTTGGCGTGAGGGTATCTTATGGTGTAGACGTGTGAGTGCTGATGTTGGATGAGTAAAATTTCATACAGATGATGTTAGCAATGCATTGTTACCTCCCTGTCCCCCCCCCCCCCCCCCCCGAGCCCCCACTTTCCCAGTCAGCAACTAAACAATAACATAGGAAAAAAAACAACGAAAAGAAGCTTGAATTTAATTAAACAGTTCCCGATTTTACGCGTTACGTGAAAGATAAGTGAGATGAAATATGCCTTGACCAAAACGTGGTTAAACGAAGCTTAGTTCAGGGAAAGAGGATGGGCTGGTGTGTAGCAAATCGAAACATCATAGAACAACGTTTTGCTATGCCAAAATAAACATACGACACAATGTTTTGCTCGTTTCCTGTCTGACATAGGCTACCTTCTTCCATAATTGTCTCATTTCAAGAGCTCTGATTTTTTCCGGATAGCTTCTCTCTGTCTTTTTTTTTTTTTTCTCCGTTGACACCATGAGCCAGAGAACTAAGATACCGGTAGACACATGATAGGGCCTCAAGTGCAGGTCGGCACGTGATGGTCTTACGCTCAGGTAGACACGTGATAGCCTTATGCGCAGGAAGGCACGTGATAGTCTAATGCGTAGGTAGGCACGTGATAGTCTTACGCGCAGGTAGACACGTGATAGTCTTACGCGCAGGTAGACATGTGATAGTCTTACGCGCGGGTAGACACGTGATAGGGGTGTGTGTGTGTGTGTGTGTGTGTGTGTGTGTGTGTGTGTGTGTGTGTGTGCAATCATATTGTCAGTACAACACTATGTTAATCTGACAGTAAATGGTTTCAGTCAGTCAGTCAGTACAATCATAGGAATAAATTTCTCTCTCTCTCTCTCTCTCTTTCTCTTTCTTCAATCTAAGACATAAGAGCAAGCTTTGTTTATAATTGAATATTTCTGCAGTCATTGCAACACCAAGCTGCTCTGTAAGTTGCTGGAATGGTGCTCGGTTACTTATCCTTGGAATTTATTAGTTCATTGTAGTTCAGCCCCTTGCAGATTCATTCCAAGAACTGGCCCTCAGCACTAGTGTCTTAAGAGGTTATCTTTTTATATTTTCTACTTTTCACAAGAAAATGAAGCTTGTTTTGCTTTTTCATGATTTTCTTTTGCTTCTTAGGTGGCACCTTTTTTTTTTATTTATTTTTTTTTTAAAACTCAACAAACATACTACGGTATTGCACACAAGCCTTTTTCTGGGATAGCATTCATCTTAAAATCGAAAAGGCAGAAACACTAAGTGTCAATTAACGCGGTCACTGAGGAAAAAACAATCAGCTTTCCAAATACTGAGGAAAAAACAATCAGCTTTCGAAATACCGGTATCTGACCAGGCGTTATATGTTAACGGATTTCCTGTTCATTGGAGATTGTTGTTTTTTTCTTTGAAGGTTATAAGCTTGTTCAAGGCTCATTTAGAGAAACATTTCTTATTCCCCATTCACCCACTCAAGCACATGCTGTTAGTTTGCAGAATTATCTACCACTGCAGATGTAAACGCTTATCTCTCCCTATTTCTCAAAAACTAAGACTTACGAACAAGCTTTATGTTTAATTGAATATGTACAATTACATGAATAATTCATGATAATAAAATATGAACAGTACGAAAAATGAAAGGTTTAAAAAGAAACAAAAGTGTAAGAAATGGTACGGACATTAAATTAAAAAAAAAAAAGAAAAATTACGTAACTTCTATTAAATGTATTTATAAAAAACAGTACATACAAAAAAGAGGAAGCGATGAAATAAATGGATAAATAACTAACAGTAACAATCATGATTAGGTAGAAGCCACGGGGACAGCTAAACAGCAGGTTTTCAGACAGCAAGCCTCTGCTTGCCTCCACATTGAAAGATCGAGGCAGATCTGGGTGAAAACGTTAATCAACTCATCTGTTGGCAAAGCTGAGTTTCGCTCTCAATTATGACCTATTTCGCACAGGGTTTTAAGGTTAGGGTTGGGTTAGGAGCGGGATTTTTGTAAGAAAATGAACATATACACATTGAAAATATGACTTAAAATACTGAAAATCCGAAGGAATGGTGTGAGTGTAGTACAAATAGTAGTAGTATTATTATTAGTAGGAGTAGATGTAGTAGTAGTAGCAGCAATAGTGGTAGTTACGTTTTTTCACAAAAAGTATGTGATATTATTAGATGTGTGGGTGGGTATAGTAGGTGTGGTGGTGGTGGTGTATGTGTGTGTGTGTGTGTGCATGCGCGCGCGCGTGTGTGTGCGCGCGCACGTGGCCGGGCACTTGCTTGTGTGTAAGGTTGGTAGGATAGATGGAAGAGTGGACGGCCAACATGAGAGGTATGACGTCAAACAAAAGTAATCTTTCTATGGAGTTAGGACTAACCATTATCGTTGGAAGGAATATTCTGCCCAGGACTCAACACTATTTGGAGAAAATGGCATGAAGTGAGTCAATATTCTTCGGAGAAATAGAATCCAAACTTGTGGAGATATGATGATACAATTACTTTTCTCCACGGGCAAACGAGCCAGGGGATCTAGCAGTCTTTCTCACAATGAATTAATTGCCAGCAAAGGGAAATAGAATAGTGACTCGAAAAGGCGTTCTCATATGACACATCCTTTTCTTCATCGTTGTTTCTAAGACATAGCCAGTGGTGTTCTGCAGTTCAGTCCACGTGGTCACGTGTTTGTCACCTGACTCTTCGCCACTCCTGCACAGCGTTTGCGAAGCTCTAACTCTTAGTTTGCTTATGGTGAGGTTGCAACTGAACTTACCGGAGGTTATGAACTGGTAGGAAGTACCTAAATTCCTATGATTTGTTCATGCCTATTGCTGATGATGACTTTTTGTATGTGCTGTTTTAATTAAGGTTTTACGGGAGATAGAGGACAATTTCTTTTACAGGAGTGAAAAAAAACCCACTGTGATACATTACAGAAAGGTTTAAAGTTTCATTGCATTATCATAAATCGTTAGGAAAAACCCCTGCTAATTTCAACCGTTCTTTGTCTAGAACGTCGCTGTTGTTATGTCCATCTGGCGCTATGCCATGCTTGTGAAAAAAAAAAAATCCTGATCTATTTCATGACTTGGTATCTAAGTAAACAGAATCTGAGTCTCAATAAGAGGAGAAATGAACATTAAAAAAAAAAAATCATAAATAGATTAATAAAACGTCAAACCTTGCATTGAGTACGAGCAGTCAGGATGGACTGAAATCGATTTGTTCCAAATGGAACTTACCAGCTTTCTTACATATGGGAAGGTGAAGATTCCTTTGTAAGGCTGATAGTATCAACACTATTTATAGACAGGAAACAAAAATCTGTTGTCCAAACATTTTGAGAAAGTGGTACCCCCCCCCCCCCCCCCCCCCTTCTTTCGTGGGAATGCCTCTGAAGAAAGAGTGTGGCAAGACGTTAGCATCCATCACCATCTCTCTCTGTCTGTCTGTCTGTCTGTCTGTCTCTCTCTGTCTGTCTGTCTGTCTGTCTCTCTCTCTGATTGTGCTCCACAATGATGGTAGGATAGGACTCTGGTGGAATTTGTAGTGAACGTTGAAGTAATTATAGGTGGATCATCCCAGCTCGACCCCCCCCCCCCCCCCCCCCCCCCACCTCCCATAAACTCCTTTTCTTCCCCCCTCACTCTTGCATTACAGATAATTTTGCTGCAACGCTCTCTTCCCTTATTTGTGACGTAATGCTCGTGAATGGCTTAAGTATTCCCTTCTTGTGATTGTCTTGTTTGATCAGAAGTGCATTACGTCAACTGTGTTGAAAGGCCTCTATGATCATGATTGTCTTGTTTGATCCAAAGTGTCTTATGTCAACTGTATTGAGAAGCCTCTGTGATTGCCTTGTTTGATCGTAAGTGTATTATGTCAACTGTGTTGAGAAGTCTCTGTCTTTGCCTTGTTTGATCTAAAGTGCATAATGTCAACTGTGTTGTAAGGTCTCTGTGCTTGTCTTGTTTGATCCGGAGTGTGGTATGTCAACTGTGTTGAGAAGCTTCTGTGATTGTCTTGTTTGGTCTACAGTGTACTATGTCAACTGTGTTGTAAGGTCTCTGTGATCGTCTTGTTAGATCCACGGTGCATCATGTCAACAATGTTGAGAAGCCTCTGTCTCCTTTTGATCAGATGACTGAAATCCCCATTCCATCATGAATTTCATTGGCTGTCATATTCCTGTGACAACCTGTCAATCAGGCAGAAAAGAGAGACATGATGGTTAGCTTAACCCTGTGAAAGGAGAGATCAAGCCCTCCAAACGGACAGACCCATCATAGGCCATAAGACTGAAAGCGCTCCTTTTGAGTGTGTAAAACTCAACACTAGTGGATGCTGGAGAGGGGAATGTTGATCTCTCCTACTCTGAGATCCTGTGTCAAAGTGTCCCTGACTGACCTTGAAGAAAAGTAAGTGAAATCTACTTCAAGTCTTTGAGACGTGCGTTGTTAGTATTCAGTCCTTACGTTTCAACAGGATAACTTTATACCAGTACTTAGTAGAATCTATTAAGGTAATTCGTGATAAAGAATGATCATGTAGATTTATACTTTGGAGTAGACGACTCTCAACATTAACATGTGTGTTCATGTTGATTGTACTGAAGAAGCTGATTACACCACCTGAGTATTTGACAACTTTGAAACGTTATTTCCTGTCACGTGTTTTGCACTTTCTTATTGCCTCACACCCCACATTGAAATTCACTCGAAATCTGAGTTCAGAAAATAAACTGAAGACAGAAAAATAAAGAGAACACATTTATGTTCGTCTCCATACATCGGCCGAGACCTCACGCTTTCCTGAAAAGGTCAGAGGGCAAAGGTGAGGAGTTGTCCAGCCAGAATCCCGGCCACTCTTCGACAAATCAGGTTCTGTATCTTCCGCAGACGCTGGGACACTGTCGTCTGCTGCAACTGACACAGAACAAGAGCAAGAATCTATGCAGCTGTGGCGGGCTGGACCGGACTGTGGCTGTGGACTGGCGTGGGGGCAGGGGGAGGGGGGGGGGGGGGGTCAGAATGAGCGGCGTTGGTGCGATGTCACTGAGCTGGCACAGAAGATGGGTTTCGGATTCGTATGGTTTATTCACATAGGCCTAGGCCCCTTATGAAGGGGTATGGATATAATACATTGGAGACAAATATATGCGACATGCTACAAAGTATATCAAATTAAGACAAAATCATTTGTTACTTTTAAGAGGTAGCCATTTCTCTAGTTTTAAAAACGCCTTATACAAAAATAACGAAATTTCCTTAAACATCTTTTGTTGAAGTTGAGGCATCAGCATCAATAAGGTCAGTCTACATAGGGAAGGCTGTCTATAGAATTTCGGCTTAATCAGTTCATTTCTAATGTTCATAAGGGCTGGACAACAAAGGACAAAATGTGTCTCATTTTCTTGTGACCTTTACAAAGAGGACAAAGCATATCATTGTCTTCAACATCAGTTTTGTATCTAAATTTCTGTATTGCTAAATCCGATATTCCAAGTCTGAATTTTGTCATTAAGTTTTAACGAGAAGATGGGGCACCAAAGAAAGAAACTTCACGCTAGCACATGGCCAAGAGGATAACCGACGGACCCAGCAGGCCTAAATCTAGTGGGGAAGTCAACCAACAGAAGAGAGATCCAGGACACTTTCTGTCAGGCAACCTTCTACCAGCTAAGCCTTGGAATGCCCATGTGACTGAAACACTTCAAAGCCCCGTGGTCTACAGCAAGACCAAGGCTGCTCTTGATGATGAGATAGCCTTGGAATGCCTGCGGGACTGAAACACTTCAAAAGCCCGTGGCCTGCAGCGAGACCAAGGCCACTCTTGATGATGAGATAGCATTGGAATGCCCACAGGACTGAAACACTTCAAAGCCTGTGGCCTACAGCGAGACCAAGGCCACTTTTGATGATGAAATAGCATTGGAATGCCCACAGGACTGAAACACTACAAAAGCCTGTGGCCTGCAGCGAGACCAAGGCCGCTCTTGATGATGAGATAGCATTGGAATGCCCACAGGACTGAAACACTTCAAAAGCCCGTGGCCTGCAGCGAGACCAAGGCCACTCTTGATGATGAGATAGCATTGGAATGCCCACAGGACTGAAACACTACAAAAGCCTGTGGCCTACAGCGAGACCAAGGCCACTCTTGATGATGAGATAGCATTGGAATGCCCACAGGACTGAAACACTACAAAAGCCCGTGGCCTGCAGCGAGACCAAGGCTGCTCTTAATGATGAAATAAAGCGAGAAGAGGCCAGCAGCCCAAGCAAGGCCACACTGACTATTGTTGCCTAGAACGGTTTTGTACGTATTTTGAAAATTTATATACACAAGTAAAGTTTGGGTGTGGAATTGCGCTTAACTTGTGTCATCTACTTGTTCATACACCACCGTTTCATGGTTGATTTTTTTTATTTCTCATATTGTTTGTCACTGGGAGCACAAGCACTTTTAAGATCAGGGGCCTTAAGTCAATTGCATCTGAGCTGTCCTTAAGTATGTGAAAAAGTTCGGGGAAAAACATTCTAAGACTAGTACCAGAAAGTTGCTCCTTCCGCCACAAGAAAGAGAGGGAGGGTGGATGCGAATTTCAATAAAGAAATCACTCGATGATTGTAACAGAGATCATGCTCTGAGTATATCTCCAAGAGGACCAGACCTTCCACCGCTATTCGTCACAGAGGAAAGGGAAGGGGGGTGGGGGGGGGGGGGGTGGAGGAGAAGGAGCAGTGAAGGGTTGAGGAGGGGGGGGGGGGGGGGAGTCATCAACATAAAAGGCGTGGGATATGCGATGGAATATTGCGAAAGCAGTAACAGCAACAGTCAGTCTAAATGTGACTGAACAGCGATTGAAGAGAGAGAGAGAGAGAGAGAGAGAGAGAGAGAGAGAGAGAGAGAGAGAGAGAGAGGTACAAGATTTTCTGGGCGACACACAACATAAACATGATCTTTTCACGCAAAATTCTGAGATCGATGTTTTTATCGATATGATTTTTTCCCTTCATTTTGGAGCCGGTATCAGCAACTGTTTTGCTACAAGCATTTTTGCCACAAAGCTCACTGTTCAAATGATAATAAAATTGGTTAGACAGTATTAAAACCATATGTCTGCTGTGGTTTTATCACCACATTTTACTTCTCCATCTTAAAAATGGACTTCTGTCTTACTGTCCTTTTAGTTTTGCCAAGAAGTTCGGTGTCCATAATCGCTATTTGAAGTTCTGACGACACGTGAGTCTCTAAATTCTCCTTGCAGACAACATGATAAATAAGGACCAACAGGGATTTACGGCAAACAGATTTATTGGTGGTAACAGTACGTTGATCAATCCCCTGAAAGACCATGTAAAACCTATACACTTACGCAGGATGCTCATCTTTGTAGAGTTTGGGGGAAACAGATTGGAAATATATGCACAAGGTCATAGAATCTTTTTACTTTTTTTCTGAAAATAGAAAAATGTTGGGGAGAAAAACAAGTTAGGTCAATGCACACGCACACGCACGCGCGCGAGCACACACACACTCATGTCTGGCCACACCAACCCTCTCAAGCAACACAAGTTAAGCAGGCCTTTAGCAGCTTGCCAACTTGCGCGCATCCCTGTAGCAGTACATCCTACTGCCAATAAACTGCTTTGATGTTGTCAGTAAGAGTGCATTGATGTTGTCAATAAAAGTGCATTGATGTTGACAATAAGAATGCATTGATGTTGTCAACAAGAGTGCATTGATGCCAGTAAGAATGCATTGATGTTGTCAATAAGAATGCATACATGTTGTTGTCAATGAGTGTGCATTGATGTTGTCAATAATAGCGCATTGGTGTTGTCAATGAGAGTGCATTGATGTTGTCAATAAGAGTGCATGGTGTTGTCATAGGAGCGCACTGATGTTGAGAATAAGAGCGCATTGATGTTGTCAATGAGAGTGCATACATGTTGTCAATAAGAGTGCATACATGTTGTCAATAAGAGTGCATTGATATTGTCAATAAGTGTGCATGCATGTCAATAAGAGTGCATTAATGTTGTTAATAAGAGT
This sequence comes from Conus betulinus, assembly GCA_016801955.1. Taxonomy (NCBI): domain Eukaryota; kingdom Metazoa; phylum Mollusca; class Gastropoda; order Neogastropoda; family Conidae; genus Conus; species Conus betulinus. The sequence continues at coordinate 86,873 of JADBJO010007535.1, read as the reverse complement.
GCGTTGATTTGTAAATAAGTGTGCATACATGTTGTCAATGAGAGTGCATTGATGTTGTCAAGATGAGTGCATTCGTGTTGTCAATGAGAGTGCATGGATGATTTCATTTATAGTGCATGGATATTATCAATAAGGACACATTCATGCCGTCAGTAAGTCTGCATTGATATCGTCAATAAGAAGTACTTATATTGTCAATAAGAGTGCATTGATGTAGTCAATAAGAGTGCATTAATGTTGTCAATAAGAGTGCATTGATGTTGTCAATAAGAGTGCATTGATGTTGTCAATAAGAATGCATTGATGTTGTCAACGACAGTGCACTGATGTTATCAAGAAAAGTTCTTTGATATTGTCAATAACAGTGCACCAATGTTGTCAACAGGAGCTCACTGATGTTGTCAAGAAGAATGCAGTAGTGTTGTCGATAAAAGTGCATTGATGTTTCATTGAGTTCATTGTTAGAGCCAATGAGAGCTCACTGATGTTGTCAATAAGAGCGCACTGGGTGTTGTCAATAAGAGCTCACTGATGTTGTCAATAAGAATGCAGAGATGTTGTCGATAAAAGTGCATCAATGTTGCCAATAAGAGTTCAATGATATTGTCAATGAGAGTGCACCAATGTTGTCAATAAGAGCTCATTGATATTGTCAATGAGAATGCAGAGACGTTGTTGAAAAAAGTGCATCGATGTTATCAATAAGAGCGCACTAATGTTGTCAATTAAAGCCGCACTGGCGTCAACAACAGCATATTGGTGCTGGCCAGAGCGTTCACTGATACTGCCTATCATTTACAGTCCAAACTGTAAACAAAAGCGCAGATGTAAACAAAAGCGCAGACAGTCGATCATATAGCGAGCAAACCCGCAAGTGGACACGTATTTCAATAAAATCACCCCTTCAAACTAACACACAGCAGCTACTGTCCAAAGGGAAGACTGGTTTCCTTAAAGGGGTTCTCACCCATTTTTACAAATGTATTTAGACCAAATACACGGTTTTGGTATGTGGTCGTATTGCGAAACCAATTCCCGATTGATGAAGTCGAAAAGCCAAGTCGCTCTTCGTGTTCGGCTGAAGTGAGATGGGGCGAATGTGTGCTGTGTCTGGTTGCGGAATTTCATCAGGAAATAAGCAAGAGTAAGCGTTCATGCTTTTCCAGATGCTTCCAGCCAGTCTAGGCGATTGTGGATAAATTTGTCACCACAAGGAGGACAGATTTTGTTCTTCAGGACAGTTATCATGGCATTTGCTGTCGTCACTTCGAAGAGCACAGTTTCCAAGACCAACACCTGGAAAGTAAAGGGTGGAAGCGGGAATTCGGGTCCAAAGACAGCCGAAAGAGGATGCTTTGCCAACTATTATAACAGAACAATGTATTAAAGCACTCTCTGTTCATCCGCCAGCTGCAAGTGCAAGCCTTAAACGCAACAGTGACACAAATAGCAAACTCAGAGACGTAAACAAGGTAAGGTTTGTGGAATGGGTGGTTGATCTTTTTGTGTTTCATTTCATTCTCAGTGCATGGTTGGTTGTAAAGATAGTTGTTGGTTTTGTAGTGTTGGCATCAAACTGAAACATACATTGTTACTCTCAGTCACACATGCCAGAGTCATAGTGGCAGTCAGTCAGTCACACTGCCTGCTGCCACTGAAACTGTTGCATGTTTGTGATTGATTTTTTTTTTTCCCTGCTGTTGCTGTTTCCAACAAAACTGAAGTTATGATCTTATAAACAATAAAGTGTCCATGTCCACATATAACAGCTTGTTGGACTTCAGTGAATAATAGTTTGGGTTTTTACTTTTCAGGACATTGCTGAACATCAGGCACCCCTGCAAGTGCAAGTTCAAGTTTCCGCCCAACAACCATATGCTTTAGTAAGTGAATTATTCATCAGTATTTGGATACAGGATGATGACAGTGTGCATTTTAAGATATACGCAGGTGTGGTATGTCTGTATGCTATAAACTGCCCTTTTGAGTAAGAAAATGAGCTTAGATCTGCAGCTTAGATCTGATGTACAGCACGTCACGCATCAGTTTTTTAAAATACCAGCCAGAATCTTTGACTGCAATATATTGTAAAAGACCGCTCAGATTCTAATTGCCATTGTGGGACTTAAGAATTTAAGTGGAGAGAGTGAATTTGAAAATGAGGAATGTTAAAAAAGGGTGGGTGGGGTGGGGGAACTGAAAGTGAACAGCTGTTGAAAAGATTTCTACAGCAGGGAAGAGAATTAGTGTGGTGATGCAGTAGCTGACAAACTCCTGTTCAAAGGAAAAGGCATTATCTGATGGATCTAAACAACTGAAGGAAAATGTGGTTTAACACATAATTTTAAAGTTATTTACATACTACGGTAATGTGTGTGAACAGACGTATGTATGTGCATATGTATATCATGTACTCTGTGCCGTGCGTATGTGTGTACATGTACATAATATGGTCAACCTGTAAAATGTCTACCTGAGAGTGAAAACACTCTCCTATTTATGGAGGCCACGGTCATCCTAGTGGATAAGGCGCTGGGACTGATGATCGAAATGATCGACTGATGATCGGGTTCGACCCCGGGTTGGTCTTAGAAATTTTCTTGTGGAATTTTTCCTGTTAAAATGACCATAGCTTAGCTCCGATGTCCACCCTGCCCTGCTGGTGTCAGTTAAGACGATCCAGCCGTCTGCAGATCCTTAATTTGGGCGTGGACGTTAAACAAAACTCAGGCAAACAAACAGCAAACATAGTGTGAAGAAAACCCTTTAAAATATTAATCAAACTGGGAACCCTGATTACTATCTCAAGTAAAATTTGAAACTAAATTAGGCTTTCACGTTTAATGATTGCAGGATAATCAGCAATATCAAGCTGTCCCATCGAATTTAGCAGATGGTGAAGTGCAGATGCAGTCTCCAGCTCATGTTGATGGTGAAGTACATAAGCCAGTACTTGGCCACGAAAAAGTGGGAAAATATTCACAGATGCTGGAGTCCAGAGTTCTGCCAACCATGGTCATGTTTTACGCCACTGTGGAGTGATGGCAGATTTCCGTCAACACAAACGCAGCAAGGTAAACAGACTAAATGTATCTGGCAATGTGATAAGGCTTTCTAATTCTATGTACCTGGTAATTTGATAACGCTTCCTACTTCAATTTATCTCTTTCACAGATCTGTTAGATGTACTACACATTGACCATGATATATTCCTCATTTTTAACCCATCCTACTCTTCTTTTTGACTAATAATGCAGAAACTACACATTTGTGGTGTAAAATTTCACTTAGTGCTATTGTTACACATTTGGGCTTCAGTTCAGTAAAAAAAAAAAAAATTACACATTTGAATAGCACATAATACACGTTGGATCAAACAAGAGTAAACAGGTCTGCTTTCAAATGATAGACTTGTGTATTGTATAAAATTTGTTACTTTTCTAACTTTGCTTTAGTAAATTTGGAGCTCGACTCGTAGCTGGGAGTATCTGCCATTATCTCCTCGAGGTGTCGGCATTTATACGTCACTTGCGGAATCCCCGACTCCCGTCTCTTTCCGTACTGTGCTCGGCAATCTCCGTGGCGAGTCACGATTTGGCTACTTGCACGACCCGAAACACGGATAGCAGTGAGTTCCAGAAGAAAAGTAACACGTACATCGAAACACGCTCGATCATACTTTTGAACAACCCAAACAGGCTATTTATGGGTGAGGACCCCTTTAAGACGATCCAGCCGTCTGCATATCCTTAATTTGGGCGTGGACATTAAACGAAACTCAGACAAACAAACTGCAAACATAGAGTGAAGAAACCCTTTAAATATTAATCAAATTGGGAACCCTGATTATTACCTCAAGTAAAATTTGGGAGTATCTGCCATTATCGCCTCGAGGTGTTGGCATTTACACGTCACTTGTGGAATCCCCGACTCTCGTCTCTTTCCGTACTGTGCTCGGCAATCTCCGTGGCGAGTCACGATTTGGCTAATAGCACGACCCGAAACACGGATAGAAGTGAGTTCCAGAAGAAAAGTAACACGTACATCGAAACACGCTCGATCATACTTTTGAACAACCCAAACAGGCTATTTATGGGTGAGGACCCCTTTAATAAGCAACGGGCCCCCAAAACTCCAGTTGCGCCCCTTGTGATACTCGTAATTCGCGCGCCGTTACCCCCCCCCCCCCCCCCCCCCTCTCGACCCCCGCCTTCCCTCCACTCTCCTCCAGTGAGCGGTGCGCACTAGTCACCTGCCGCACCACTCTCATTTCCAGGGTAACCAGACTGCTTCGACCTGTGCCAGCTAAGGCACCGGAACGAGTTGTGCTCTTTACATGTTTTAGACGAGTTAACTCAAAACAACAACAACAA